>VZTL01052148.1:0-35979 GCA_013400535.1 Scopus umbretta | reverse complement strand
CCCCCCGGCCCCGCCGCCTCCCCGCTCCGCCCAGCCCTGCCGGGGCCCGGAGAGCCGGCGGGCTGCGCTGCCCTGTGCTGCGGTCGGCTCGCCAGGAATCAAAATTTAAATTAAAATAAATTAAATTCAAAATCGGCCGGCCTGGCCGCCGTGGGAGCTCTGCCTGAGTGCCCGGCTGCGTGGGGCTGCCCGGGGCTCGGCTGCCTCCCCCTCGGGCCGGTCTGGGGTTTATGTTTTCCTTTAGTCGGGGTCTTCAGAGGCAGAAGAGTCTTTTTTCCAGCCCTCGCTGGCTGCTTGCTCCGGGGGCTGAGGGGCAGCTGACCCCACTCGTGTCGCAGTTGCGCATTAGGAGGGTTGGGCACGGGTGGGTTTTTTGGGTTTTTTTTGTGGCTCCTGGTGTGGCAACGGTGCCGGGTTTAGCGTGCTTGGCCTTGGGACGAACCGGGACAGGAGCAGACAGCATCTTCCTCTTCGCACAGGTAGGAAGACCGAGCCGCTGCTAGGTGACGTGCCCGAGGCCGCGTAGGAAATCTGTGGCGGAGCTGGGACTAGACCCCAGGTCGCTCCGTCCTGGTTTCCCCTCTGGTGCTTTCCTTGCACGGCTGGGGACGGTGGTTTAACCGCACACCCTCGGGCTGCTGGGGTAAAGTCCTGCTTGGGCTATGCCAGCTCCTAATCGGGGCTCCGGCAGTGGCAGCCTGGCGTGTGGCCGGGTGCCAGCGGACCGAGGCCTCTCTGCTCCGAGCGGCGGTTTTGGAGAGCAGAGAGGTTTCGGTAAGGGGGATGCAGGTCCTGGGTGGAGAGCGGGCACGAGCCCCTCGGGCATCCTGTTTGCTCAGATGGCTGGTGTGTCTGGGAAGTGACTGTGCAGCTCATGCTCGGGGCTTTAAACTCCATCCTCCACTTTTGGGCATGCTTAGTCTGTGCCCTCAAAACTCAAGCAGTAAGGTTTTTCCAAGAGGTCCTCTTCTGGTTACAACATGGGAAACTTCCAGGGGAGAGGTAGGTGATGAAGGTGGTGTGTCTCGTTAGGCTGACTGATGTAACTGGGGGGGAAAAAAAAAAAAAAGTATGCAAGCCCTTCTTGAGCTGTATTCTCCCATTTCTGCTCCCTTAAGGGAGCAGGCTCTGCCCAGCTGTGGGCTTTCCCCTCTGCCCAGTGCAGGAGGGGGGCTCTCCTCTGGCTGCAGTCCCCAGCTGAGGATCGCGGTGTCGTGAGGAGTGATTCTCTATGGATAGGAAGCTAGAAGTTTACTTCATTATCTGGAACAGCTTATTCTAAACTATTTTCTCTTTAAGAGATGAGGAGGAGGGGAAAAAAAAAAAACAAAACCCCAAACCAAACAAACCAAAAACCAAACCCTGAAGATCAGAAGCGTTTTGTTTACCATAGAAGAAAACAGTAATTTTTAATGATAACTTCTATTAACTAGGTTGGGTCCATGACCTTGATGTATTTTACAACTTGGGATGCGTAGCTGAGAAAGGGGAGCAGACTGTTCCAGTCTGTTTATTGTTTCCTCGTAGTTCATCCCAGTAACTCACAGCACATGGATGCCCACACAGTTTTGGAGCCCTGACCCACCTTTGGGGGTGGGAAAGAGGAGGCTGTTAGATTGCATTTTGCATCAGATACAACCTAATCTGTAGCTGGTGTTAATTGTATCATAGATGGGTTGGGGTTTAGCATAGGTTTTTCTGACAGGGCTCAGCCTCCGCAATTCTTGCTATTGTAAGAAAGCTGTAGTAACTTGAAGCCCCAAAGTCACTCGTGGGTGCACATCTCTATCAATAAAATCCTTGTTGCAAAGCCAAGCAAACCAGCCCCGTGGGGGCTGCTGGCTTTTGTCAGGGAAATGCAAGGACCGATGCGGGCAGTGCTGACAGCCCCGAAGGAGCGGGCAAGCCTGGAGCAGGTGAGCTGGGCTGGTGGTAAGAGCCATCTGGATTGTCAGTGGGGGAAGATTTAAACAGCAGTGTGGCTCCTGTTCTCCTTTGTACAAACGTGTCCCCTCACTCCATGGGAAGGTTTTCTTTCTATTTAGACCACCTCTTTCTCCCCTCTAAAAATGTGGTGCCCTTGTGTACGCAAGCTTTATCATCTGCCTCGGTTACTATGGTGTTACTACGTAAAGGCAGCTCGTCTCGTAGCTCCTGGAATTATCTACAACTTGGGTTTACAGTTGTGTAACCCTGGGCTGCGGGTCTGCCCCCATCCCTTGTCGGGCCTTTCCCCGTTTGTGTGGTGGGACGAGTGTGGACATAGCATCATGTGCAGGGCACAGCCGTGGCTCGGTCCCCTGGGAGCCTCCCCCGTGCTACCAGGAGCAAGGAGCCCGCTGCTGTGCCAGGCTGTTGGCTGTGTGCATCGCTAAAAAAAAAACAACACGGGGCCGAACACGGGGCCGTGTCCTGGGCAGTGATGAGCCCTGGAAGACCGCTCGTGTTCCTCCAGCGACTGGGCTGCCTCCTCCCTGCCGCGCACAGGCAGGGCGTTAGCTCCCCCAGAAGACTGTTTGGAGCAGAGACAAATAATTGAAGGTCTGTGGAAATCTGTGCAAACAAAAGGCAGAAGATGGGAGCAGACGTCTCTCCCCTCTCCGCCCCCCCGCCCCCCCATGCCACCATCCTGCTCAGCCCCCCTTAGCTTGGGCAAGCGAACCTGTGTGGGCTGGCTTGTTGCTGCCTGCTTTGCTGCAGCGGGTCCCTTGCTCTCCATCTCCTGGTGGGTTTTTTTGTTTTGTTTTGTTTTTCCCCCTTCTATCTTTATCACCTGATTTGCATGTAAAAAAGCAGGAGGAGATTCATCCTGTGGAGAGGTCCTTGGTTTGCTCATGGGTAATGTAAGTTGTTGTGACCCTTGTTCTTGCAGGGAGCTGGCATGGCCCTGAAATGGGGGGAGTTGCTTGGGACAGCAGGAGCCCAGAGCCAGGTCCAGGTTCTCCCCACTTTGATCATCTTAAGGATGATTTGCCCCGTGTAGACTCTGAGTCACCCCCTGAGGTGCCTCACTCTTTGCATTAACTGAACAGGAACCCAGGATGATGATGTTTGTAACTTAGACACCTGTTCTAAGTGGAATGAGTCTAGTCCTGCTATGGAGGCTAATTTGGAGAAGATCCTGCTTGCTAGTGCATGATATCAGTCATTGTGGTGAAGGTCTGCAGCATCTTTCCCTCTTGCAGCTGTGATGGATTTTCTACTTTGTTGAGTAGGAGAGGGGTGATGTTTCTAATTAAAAAGAAAAAAAGGTCTTGTACTTCTCCCCTTCTTTGTTTGTTTTTTCTCTTTTTTTTTCTGGACAAATGTTCTAAATAACAATGCTTGAAATGCAAATGTAGTGCGTTTGCATGAAGTCACTTGAGAATCCCTGGTCAGATGAGGACTGTGGTGGAGTTGGAAGAGCTGGTGATGACACATGGCACAAGAGCAGAGCCAAAGTGGTTGGGTTGTCACCAGATGCAGTCACAGCATTGCAGCCATGGCTCATCTCTGCGTGGAGGATGTTCTCATGCATTTCAGAGACTTCGTGGTTTCTCTTGCCTCTCCCCTTTCAGAGGGATACTGTGTGAGGGTGCCTTCTCCTTTTTCTACATGCATGATAAGGGGACAATTAACTGAAGTCCTGTTTTATCTGTGTGCTCTCCACTCCTAATCCCTACTTTTTGTTTTGTTTTTAAGAAATAGAGAAATTGGAGAATCAGCCTTCTAAACTATGCGTTCAATTGCACGGATGGCTTTTGTAATGTTCCTCCTACTGAAGGCGAGTGCTGCCCTTTCTGTCCAGCCAGGCCCCCCATGTGTTTTAGCACTTGCTTGAGGAAAAAAAATGAAATAAAATAGCATGGTGTTAAGGTTGCAAAAGTTTCCATTATAGCTCCACCCAAACACTCCTGCCCAGTAATGCTCAGAAAATTCAGTTTGGGTGATGGGCCTGCTGCGCTGCTGGGCTGCTAAAGGGGAAGAGCTTTTTGGTTTTTTTTCTTTTAATACAGAGATGCTTGAGAGGGCCACGTCAGGAACAGGGTGGGGAATGAGCCCTGGCATTTGGCCAGCAGAGTGTCCTTAATAAAGAGCCTGGGTGGGATAGGTTTAAATAGCAAGCGCTTAAAAAATTCACTGAGGCAAGAGGCAGATGAATCAGTTGAAAGGGGCTTCCATCAAGGTGAGGTGGCTCGCTGCTATTTGTATTGGTATCTTTTAACTCTTCCTCTCCTGAATTGGTGTCTTGAGGTTGTTTTCAGGCTGACTTGTTTTGTCCTACTGGTACAAAGGGGATCAGTTTGCTCCCGTGAGAAGGATAAGAAGGGAGGTAGTCACTCCTGGCGCCTGGCTTGGCATGTGGGATGCTCACGCATGCTCTGCTCTCATGCTTTGACAAATAAAGAGGTTTTCATGGAACTTACAAAAACAACTCTTGCAAATAGGTCAAGCAAATATTTATTTCCCTAAGGTGTCATGCCAGTATTGCACAAATACTTGAATGGGTAGTAATTTTACTTTTCCCCGCTTTGTTTCTTTTTAATCATATTCAGTACTTTTTTCCAGTGGTGTAGAGACGCACTTTAATAATTGTATGCAATCAGTCCTTGCGGTCTCTCTTTCCATCTGGAACTCTGTGCATCTTCTTGTGCTCTACAATTGCAGTGCTGTAAATCTGAAGCCATGACACTTTTTCTTTGTATTCAGGTGTTTATCAGAAAGCTGGGGGAATATTTTTATTCTCCAGAGGAGTTCAGGTCAGTGGTAGGGTCAACTGCCTAAAGCAATTTAAAAACAAAACTCCCAGAACACAGCAAATCTTAACAAAATGGTCATACTGGTGGTTCACTTTCCCATCCTGTAGCCCCAGCTGTGGTGTTGTGAGTGTCCCTCTGGAAAGTAAGTCCAATGGTTGGGTTGTGGAGAGTGTGGCTACTACCAGAAGCTTGTGCCCTGCTGTCTGATGGAGCCGTTCTTCTGTCTTCCCCAAATAATTAGGAATCAGTCATTATCTGTTTGTCTTCAAAGAGGGATCGAAACTTCTTGTCTGCTCTTAAAATGATAAAAATAGAGTTTAGTTTGAGAGGACCAAAATTAGTCTTGAGGTCTTGGATACTTCATCTCGAGATCTCCTCAGCATAGGAGTAGCAAGCGTCTTTGCTGTAGTGCACTGGAGTATTTGGAGTATGCCTTGTGTAAAAGGATGTTTGCAATGAGGTTGTCTTGGATGCTTTTTGATGTGTGGCATATTAATGAACTGAAGTCTTGGGTCTCTGCATTAAAGATCTAACCTAATATTGTGGGCTCCTCATGCCTGTGCAGAGAGCAGCCTTCGATGGCTGGAGACCTTCCTGGTGGCTCCAGGTCCTGCCTTGGGGCACCAATAGCACAAGGACCATTTCAGCCTCCAGTACTAGCCAATGCACTGGGCTTTCTCTTGCAGACTGTGTCATGCCTTCTGGCTCTGGTCAACCTTGTAGAGGTGGTCACCTCTAAACCAGCACCTTGAGCACGGTGCTTGGTGGCTTTGGAGACCTTGATGGGTTGGATGTGACACCAGTGGGGCTTCTTTACATGTGTTTTTTCACAGCCCTGGTAAGACAGGTGTGCTTACTTTTTGCATTAAGGTTAATTGACTCTTACGTTGTTCCTAGTTGTAGGGTAGGCATCCTGAAACGCGTGCGGGAGGTTATGCGAGCCTGTTGTGATGCACTTTGGTTTGTTAAGTGGGATGTGAATGCAGACTCTTCTTCTGAAATCTATCCTCCTCTTTCTTTCTTTGCTAGGAATCATTTCCATGTCACAAAATATTTACCACAAGGGGAGTGTCTCTGTTTTATAGAGGCAGAGCTAATTTAAAAATCCAGGCGCAAAACCCCTCAGCCGAGCTAGCAGAGGGGAAGCAGGCTTGTGGTCTGGATTCGGAGCAAGCAGATCAATGTGAATATTTCATTAAGACCATAATCCACCTGTTAGGCTCCACTCCTCCGGTCATGTGTGTCCCATGAAGTGCAGCGGATGTTTTAAATAGCAGCCTGCACTCCCTGCTCCAGTGTCTGGCATTTTCATGTTGCTTTACAGGCAGGAAAGACGGAGACTGAGGGCGTTGTAGCAACCACTGTAGGTTTGCATGTCCTTGGCTTTTAGCTTTTTTCCCTCTGCTGTTGATGTTTGTGTCTCAGGGGCATGGTGTTGTCCTGCTCACCCAGCCCGGGTTGATGGTGCTGAGCTGTGTTTGCTCTGCCATGTGCCAGCACTGTTTCTGGAGGTTGGAGATATGGCCCTGGCAATCATGGTAGTGCTTATAAAATCACTAGAAATGAAGGTGCTTTGTGGGGAGGCAGCTGTGGAGCCAGTGCACTGGAGGTTAATTGTGCAAAAACCCTCTCTGGTGTATAGTCATTGCCGTGTCCACCTGGACCTAGCCCCTTCCCGAGCTCTGTTTGCTACTCTATGCTCTCCTGATTTTGTTGGCATCCTCGTCTTGCCTATCTGCACGTCTGGATTGCAGCAAGCCCCCGATCCTCCTCTGCCTTAATTTAGGAGTGCTGGCTCTGCCACCTCCCAGCCCGTAGGAGGTCGGTGGTTTCCCTGGGCAGATGCCCGCATCTCTGCGTGCCACCCAAGGGGACCCGGCTTCTTGGGCGATGCTCTTCCGCAGCATCCAGCCTGGAGCGGGGGGCCTGGGGATCAGCCGGAGCAGCAGCCGTGTCCCACCCCCAGAGCCGTGCCTGCCTGCGCCCCGCCGTGCCTGCCTGCGCTGAAACTCCTGCCTGCACCAGCAGAAGCTGAGGGCAGCCGGCTGTCCTGCCCACCCAGGGGACCTCACCTGGGCTGAGCTGAGGGCTCTGGGGGTGCCTTCAATGTGAGGGGGTGCCTCTGCAAAAGACGGTGGCAAAATAAGCCTTACCATGAGCAACCCTGGTACCCTGCCTGGCCTTGCTGCCAGCCCATTCCGCTGCTTTGTCATGGCTGTTCTTTAGATTTGTTTTTTCAATCTTACTGTCTGCTCTGGGGATACCTGCATGTTTTCTGGGGTGGTGTTGATTCCCTTTGGCATTTCAGGACAGTTGCTTTTCTTGTCACCTTCTGGGGAGGCTCAGAGCAGCCTGTTGGTGGATGGGGAGCAGGAGGAATGCTGCTGCTTTAGGAGGAGGAGAGACTGGCTTGTTTAAAGCAACTTTAAAGTCTTCATGCTCCTACTTTGATCTCCTCTGTAATTTTGGATAGGTTTCTTTTTTTTTTTTTTTTTTAATTGTAGTTTTCAACAGGCCAGTTGGAGCTGAGAGGGTAGGGGTAAGGAGCAGCCCTTGCTTTCAGGGGTAACCCCCCAATAAACAGTGCTGCAAGGCAAACACGAAGCCCGTTGTCTGCTCAAAGCCCTGATGTTGACGATAGTGGAGTACCAACATGCTGGTTGCCCAGGTTAAATGAAGTGGTAAATAGTATTTGAGATTCACATAGCAAAATTGGAGCTCTCTCTGCTGACTGCCTTCAAAAGAGGGTCTCCATTAGGGACCTGCGCTTAGCTGGTAGACCTGATAGCTGGAGAACCTGGTCCTCATTGGTGGTTGTTGCAGACACATATTTCTCCATCTCTCACTCTTCTGGGGTGAGGATGAACCCACCCAAGTCCATCAGAGCTGCTGACGGGGCAGGGGCCATCATGGGACGTGTCTGCCATCGCCACTTCTGTTCCCCGCTCATGCAAACCCCTGTTCCTACCTCAGCACAGGGGTTTCAGCATTGCTGGAGTCCTGGGCTTGGAAATGGGGGCTTATTTCCCACACGTGGTGAGGTTTTTCTTTTTAATTACAAATGTCAGTCAAGTGGAAAAGGGTACGGTTGGTGTGAGGCAGTGGAGGATGCTGTGAACAACAGAGATATCAATGAGCATGGAAGGCTTGCTTTGCCTTCCCAAAGTGTCTGCTCTGGAGATGTCATTGCTATTCTGCCTTTTAACGCTCGGAAATCCTGTCTTGTGCATCTGTTCTGCTGGGGTTGAGTTTGCCAGGTCCTTGTAGTCATGAGATTTGGAAGAAAATTAAAAAAAAAAAAAAGAAAAAAAAAGTTGAATTTAAAATGTCATTGATTTTTTTTTTTAAAATTTTTCTTCTAATTTAATCAATTCCCTACTGTGCTGTAAATTCCAAATGTGAATGGGAAATATTCCCACCAGTACAATAATTAGCATGTAACCAGCAGATGAAGAAAACCCAAACTGCTGAGCTCATTGGTGAATGCTGACTATTTTCTGAATTAAATTCAATAATCACATCTCCCGTTAAGAAGAAGACAAGGCAGGGAGGAAGTCTTAAATTTTCCTCAAGCGAAAAATGGTATGTATAGTGTAGCTGTTCTCCATGTGATTATAAAAAAGAGAAGAGGGAGGTTCTTGAAACTGAATTGCAGGTACAAAATATTGCTAATTTTGCAACCGAGAAGCTCAATTTCAGTTGCTTCTTGGGGGGAGGGAAATAGAAATTGTAAGTCAAATATCCATAATTTTATGTAGGTATATGACAGTAAATAGTCTACCGGAAGAAGAAAACATTCCCTTATAGTGGTGCTGTGCTGCAGGATGCAAAAATAAGTCCACTGGAGGCCATTAATAGTGAAATTTATTTCCATGTTTACTGTGCATCCATCCATCTCCCAAATGTTGTGGTGTTGTGCTTTGAAGGGATGGATGGAAATCAGTGTTTGGGAAGGGGTGATTGCAGAGCATCCAGGAGGTGGGCATCCTCTTACCACAGGGACCTGCAGCTGTTTTCTGCCCTGCCTTCCTCCGCTGCTTTTTTTTGGCCAATTCTGCCCCAAAAGTGGGTGGTGGGAGAAATCCTGCGTGCCTTGATAACTCTGTGGTGTCATGTCCACACAGCACCAGGAAAAGTCACTTCTGCAGAGCTGTACCTGGCAGCTGGTGTAATTATGCACCTGAATTCACATTCAGTATTAGCAGCAATGATTTTATCTCCTAATGATGTTTCTCCCCTCCTAGAGCAGCCCTAGTCATCTCCTGGCTGTGGCCACCTCACCCCCTGACTTACTTTCCAACAGCAAAGCACAGGTGATGCTGCTACCAGGTGTTGAACCAGAGCATCTTTTGAGATGCTTTTTCATTCCAGCTTAAACTTAATTTTAGCAACATCTGCTAAGTTGTGATACAGCTTGGTGCTTGTAGGCCTAAAAATATTTTATTTAGAAATGCAGGGGATGGTCTGCTGAAACCCCGGCCATGCAAGTGTTGCCTACGAGCGTACCACCCTGCACTGCAAAGGCAAGAAATCCTGGTACGTTTGATGGAGCAACCTTTTAGTTGGTGTTTGCAGTGTTAGGACAACTGGAGGTGCCTGCAATGTGAAATGCTCACTTTGGCATCAAGCTGGTGATCTGGTGTGGCCCTTGTTTTTGGTGTGGGGAATGAGCTGCCCAGAGTCACCCCGTGGTGTGATGGCCAGGAGGGAGACCAGGTCCCAGCGAGCACCCCTGGTGTGTGGCTCTTGGGTCCTCTCCCTCCCAAAGGTTCAGGATATGGTGATGTTTTCAGATATTATTTAAAAAAAAAAAAAAAAAAGTCAGGCCAGTCTAAGTGCTTTGAAACAGTATTTATTATTTTATAAATTCAAGCCTGGTGCTCTGTGGGAAGGTATGTAAGTGGATCACTACGGTATTTTCTTTGCATATTTTCCTAATGTTAGAGCCGGTCTCAAAGAAGTGTTGCATTGTTTCATTTCCCCTCCACACTTCGTGTTTTTCTAAAAATAAAAGCTAATGTCAACAATCCTACAATAACGAATGAGTGAATGTGCACGTCCTGCATCCGATTAGTTGTGGGTGTTTTTTTTTGTTTGTTTGGGTTTTTTTGTTTGGCTTTGGGTTTTTTGTGAAAAGCAAGATTCAGCTAGTAATGACATTATGAACTATGGATAAAAATGTATCTTTTAAACCACCTCACTGATGGCTTGTTCTTTTTGCCTTTTTAATATGCCATTAATCAAGTTAGAGGCTGAAAATGACTTTTGCAAAGCAGAGACCAAGAAAAGTCACTTAAGGTGAATAAACAAGTTGGCTTTTTTTTTATGAAAGCCAAAAACCAGCCCACTGCTGCTACGTGTGTTAAGGGTACTTTAAATACAGATTCTCCTTCAGTGCTGACAGGCATCCCAAACACCTTCTGTAGTAAACCTGTAATTATAGCTTAGTGACTCCATAGGTTCTCTGGATCAACTTGGGAATATTGCACTGAAAACCAGGGAGAATATTTATACTTTTTGCAACTGATGGGTGAACCAGATTTAGAGCTCGACCTGGAGAGCATGGTACATAGCGATGTGTTTATAGAGTATTGCAGAGTTGTGCTAGCTGCTATATGATGCAATTTTGGGCTTAAACTCTGCATTTTGGGAAATACTTCCCAAATGCATTGGTGTGGATTCGTGAATCCAGACCGCAGCTGAACTGGTCGGAAAAGGGTTTGGTTGGTGGCCAGCTCCTACAGCCTGTCACTGTCTCCTGATGTCTGACACTTGGATTAAAGCCCAGCACTCAGAACCAGGGACTTCAGTAAAAACCTTGGCTTTTTAAATAAAAATGACCTCCAGAGCTTACAGAGAAAAGCGTGAAAATGGGAATTCTTGGGCAGAGCAGGGTAGGGAGATGCCTTCCTCTCACCACCCCGCATTAGCCTGTTTTTTCCTAGTGTCCCAGACTGTGAGCTGGTGCTGTGGCGTTCGGGGCTTGACTTAAAGTTTTAGAAGTTGGCATGGCTGATACTGGCAAGTTGATTCTTTTCTCCTCCATTTATTTATTTCTTCCCCCCCTTCATTTTAATACTGTCTCTTGGGACGTTCCAGCTGAAATCTATTCATTGCTGAGATGTTTCTTTTCCCTTGTGCTGTGGATGCCGAGTCTGGTTTGACTGTGGTTTGTTTCTGGCACGGAAGGGAAGACCAGCAGGACAGAAGAGCTGTGCTTGCCTTTTGGTATGCATACGTACGTCCCTACAAAGATATTCTATAGGTATTACACACTTGTGTTGTGGGCTCAGCCCCTCTTCTACAGAAGCAGCAAAGCTTTCCATGCATGTCACCGGGGCTTGTCCTCCTCCATCAGGACCTGCGCATCCCAGGCTTTGATGGGTAGCATGCCTTGCCATGCTAGTGAGTCAGCGTGGGGTTTTATTTCCATTATATTTCCCTTGCAAGCTGAAGTTAGAGGTTTGTGAGACAGCAGGTCTGATCTGATGGTTAGGGATAACAGTGGGTGGCTTTCTGCTGGTGCTCTTTTTTTCTGCTCTTGGAGAGGCCTGGCATGGTCTAAGGGGTAGGGGGAGACCACAGGGGCAAGAACAGGGAGATGTGGGGAGTGAGGTAGAGCAGAGCAAGACCTCCTGCTTTTTTTTTTTGGCAGGGTTAAGAGGCTAGATCATGGATACATACCCTGTCTAGACAAGCAACGTGTCCCTGTTCAGCTGAGCTCCAAAGTCCGTGCTTCCAGCCACAAGGGACCTCCGTGGCTCTGCTCGCATGCATGTAGTTGAGCACTGGCTGAAGAGCGCAGCAGCACTCGGGGCAGCTGCTCTCCCCTGAATTTGCAAAGCATTTGCTCTGATGGTGCTTCCAAGGCTGAAGTTCACAGTGTGGTTCACTCCAAAATATTCAGAAGTCACCAGTGAGACACTGCAAAATCCTGAGGCTGGATCAAATCAAGTGATAATCCATGAAAGGTTCCTTCATCTTGGCCATCAGTCCCTGAAAATCTGTGTCACGTTGCACTCCTGCTTGAGAGTTTTTCTCGAGAATTGAGAAATTGAGAATTCTCGAGAATTCTCGAGAATCTAGACACTTAGCTTCTCCCCCCCCGATGAAATCTGAGGTTCTCATGACCCCAAGAGCTGAAGCTTCTCCTAGCTGATGCTTCCAGCAAAGGCATCTTTTCTTTCTCCAAATATCTTGAAGCTCGTGATAAAATTGCGAGGCTTTGGCAATGCCGGTTTGGGTGCTATTTGTGTGCCAAACCCTGCTGAATATGTCTTTTATTGCAGATTTGTAACAGTAGCTGTTGAAGGGGGAGCTTCATGGGAGAAGTACTTTCAGAAGAATGCTTTATAAAGGAACACTGTCCTGCAAAAAAAAAAGTGCCTTGCAGGGAGAAAAAAAGCCCAAGCCCAACATTTTTCTTGTGTTCATGTAAAATTTGCACATTAATTTGGGCGAATAAGTTGTTGTTTCCACTTCTAGACAATTTTGTTTGTCCTCTTTGTACAAACGAGCACTGTTGTGCTCCAGACATTTTCTTGGGGGGAAAAAAAGACATTTAGATTCTGACTAAGAAATGCCAAAATCCTTGTTTTGTGTAACTCCCCAGGCTGAGCCCCAGCCAGGTCCCTGCAGGAGCTGGGGTCGGGACCCAACTGGCAGTTTGCTCAGCCAAGGTACGTTTGCAGTGGGAAGAGCACATCGGGGAGACCAAAGATGGGTCTGTTCATGTGTTCCACCTCAAGTCGGAGGAGAGTTTAGAGACAAGACAAGGTGGTAGGGTTTCTGAGCAGCAAATGTAGTAGTAAGGGAGGATGTATAGCCTCTGGGCAGGGGCTGTGGTGTGCTCAGCTCTTGTATCTGCTCTGGGTCCCACTGACCTTCCCTTTGTGTCCACTGTTGAATTGAACTGTTTCTGGTCTCTGCAAGAGCCAGGTATTTCTCAATGGCAGAAACATAAAGCTTGTCCTCCCATGTGTTTGCCTCTCAATTAAAAATGTTTTTCCTCTATAAAAAGGATTTTTCACAGGAAAACCTGCTTTAAAATTACACTGGTGTCTGAAAGTGTTTTGGCTGCTGCATTACACCCAGCACCTAAGGATGCTCGTGCTGAGCATCCCTCCCCACCCCGAGGAGGGGGAGCATGGCACTTTACTCCATTTACTGTTTTGGTTTGGATAGTCATACACTGTTTTTAAGTAGCCATGTACCCTCTTTCCCTCTTTACTCTCTTTGGCGCAGAAGCAAGAGAATAAAGCATTAAAAGAAGAATGTGATTATAATCCCTTAAAAATTGACAGAAGAATTTGGCAGCGGCTGCAGCCTGTGAATGTAATACATAATGTTTTATTCATTTTTAAAAATTATTAGATTTCAAGCTGACAGTTTAAATGACAAATCACCTTAAAAGGATATTGTGGACAGTGTAAAAACTGTCAGCGTGGTTTTTCTTTGTTAACTGTGGAGTTTGCAAGGTTTGTGCACCAAAAAAAAATAGGATCCTTTGGCTTTAGCCAAGCTGCGTGTGGAAGCTGAGAGCAATGATGTCCCTTGTATTAATAATTTGTATTATAATAGTATAATCACTGCTGGCTCCCAAGCTTTTATTATGCCTGAGTTAATCGCAGTGCTGCCTGTCCCAGCATGCTCAGGGAGACTTCTTGGTCAAAGGGAATTTTTTTGGAAAAAAAACTTATTTTTGCTTTTGTTGTCCCCTTGCTCCCACAAACTGTTTGTGAACAAGACCAGTACTTGCAGATGGAAGAGGCTGGAGATAAGGGCAGAGGAACTGTTCAGATATGTTATTGAACATATTGACTGTTTAGATACGTTATTCAGCATGGAAAGCGGATCCCAGGGGACTGACAGAGTTCCCCATCCCAGAATATCCCAGCTCACAGTGGGAGCTGGAGCTAAGCATGCAAAACCCTCCAGGCAGTGCAGGAACAGAGCTGCAGCTTCCCACGTCCTGTGGGATGCTGTAGACTTGAGATTTTTTGATGAAAGGGAAACCAGTGCTCTTCTATTTCAGCCAAACTGGATAATCACATAGATGATCAGACCCTTGTTAGGCCTTGTATAAAACATGTAACAAAGTGATGCTTTCTGCTCTTAAATAATAGACAGTAAAATTTAGATATCTGTGTCCCCTTGTGGGCAGTGAAATGAAAATGAGAAGAGTGGGAATCTGCTCTGTTGTCCCCTTTTCTTGGAGCGAGAAGCTGACTATCATTTGCCAAGCTTTAATGCTCAATACTGCATGTACCTCTCTTTTTAAAATCCAACCTGAATAGGATTTAAAATTTCTAAAACTCTGCAATAGGAATTTTCAGCTTAATGAGAATATTCCATAATTCCTTCTCTTTGCGATGGAAAAAATGACTAAGGTATATGTGAATTGAACCATGTCTCTATCTGCTTGTAAATTCTTGGAGATTGGGCATAAAACTCATCTATCCTTAGCTGCAAATAAACATCCTGGACTAGATAGGTGTGTAGTGCAGAAGGCTAGGGGAAGGTGTCCTCTTCTGGCTCTGACAGGAGAGAAGAGGTCAGCAAGAGGAGGTCCAGAGAGTTGTAACAAGATTGACTGGAGGTCTAGAAAGCACTGGTGTGAGCAAACCTCAGTTGTTTGGCTCTAGATAAGAGAGGAGGGAAGGAGGAAATATATCTTCAGGTGCCTAAAAGGGAAGGTGGTGTTTGCTTTCTGCATTCACAGTGGATAGGGCAAGAAGTCATGGCCCTAAAATGGTAGAGAAAAAAGTTCAGATTAAATATTGGGAAATCCTGTCCCTAAAAGTAACAACTGGATTTGATGGTCTGAAGGGCTTGTGGAACATCAGTTGCTGGAAGATGAAAATGGCTTTGAAGTATTTTCCTTATATCTTGTGATGGTAATTCTTGCGTGATGAAGGTACAGTTTATTCTCCCGCAAGTGGGATTTGTCTCGTTGCTCTCCTGTGCTCCCACAGTGCTGGCATGTAGTGGGGAGGCTAGAAAGGGTTGTTTTCAGCCTAAAATAAGCAAGAGATGACAAGTGATGTTCTGGGGCTTAAATTTTCAGGCACTTAAAAAGATTGAAGTGACTAAAGGTAATATAAGTTTGCATGCCTCTCTGCAAAAGCAGATGTTGGCTAGAAATATTTCATGCTCTTTGATTCTAAAATTGAATGTTATGGACGTTAAATTGTATGACTTGCCTCTCTTGATGATGCAGCCTTTCCAGGATACTGGTTCACTTGAGCTGGAAGAGACAGAGAGGGGGCGAGTAATGTTGCCTTTAGTATAGCTATTTCTCTTTAAAGAAATATCAGTAAGGACAAGTTCCCAGCTCTGTGTAAATACTGGAGAAATAGAAACAACCACTTTAGAGATCCTAAATGGTAACCTGTCAGACCTTTAATTGTACCTTGGGAATAGGAATCTTTTTAAAACAGCATCCTACACACAGTGGAGCTTGCAGGACCAGACAGTCTCTGCTGGGCTGTCTCAGGAGGTCCCACATGGCTGAGAAGTGTTTCCTCCACGCACATCCTTTGCAGGTTGGGACCATGTTCTGCAGCATCCTCTGCACACTGTTTCCTCCAAGAATCTTATCAAAGATGCCAGTCTGACACCAACTTCCCTTTTTTTCTGTAGGGAACAACCATTTTAGTCAAGAACAGGGAGCAGATCTGTGCAATCGCGAATAAGGTGCAAAATCTTAGGCCAGGTAAGAGACTTAGTTTTTCCTTGGCCGCAGCTATGCATGACCTTTTTTGTTAGATCCACGCAAATCAACTTGAGTCTCAAAGTATAAGTAAGCTTTTTGCTCCTTGCTAGATAAAACAACCATCTTTAGTGAGGTTCAAGACCATCAGTGAGAGCTGCTAAATCATGTAACTCTTGTAAACTGGACTGCGACGCTCATTGAAGGGAACCAAAAGACTTGTTTTGTTGTGGCTGTTGGGATGTGGAGCGGTGTAGTGAGGAAACCTTGCCGTGTTCTTGGCTTTTGGGGCTGAGGGTCCCATGGACCACAGGAATGTCCATGTGGGCACCACAGGAAGGTACCCAGCTCTGCCAAAGCTGGGATCTTACAAAGTGCCTGCATAGCTGAGCTATTTCCTAGTCCTGGGAACATCAAGGAAAGGTGAAACATGCCCCAAAGCATCCCCTTTGGGGACTGGAGGGCACGGGAATTATTTTTATCTTTTTCCATATGATTTTGCTCTTTCTCAGCCTGACCTCCAGCAGGGCAGAGTACCGAGAGCCAGGTTTGGGGCTGCCTTGTCTGTTTGTGTGAGTATCAGGTTGAACCAGGCTTTGCTCTGCAAGGTGGTTTTGTTCTGGGACAACCTTGTTCCCTTTCCAGCCACGCTAAAAAAAAAGAAAAAAAAAAAAAAGAGAGAGAGCAAGAAGAGAGCTAACAGGTGTTAATAAAATAAATAAATCTGAGATGGGGTTGCCAGGTGAAAGGAAAACAGAATAATCTATTCTTGAGGCTTTGCATCAGTTTTGACTTTTAAATGCATAGACCCTCAGTGGATCCCTGCACAGGGATGCTGCTGGGAGGCTGGCCTTTCTCCCTCCCTTTGGACAAGCCTGCTGTCCTAGCTGTTTCAGATGTTACAGTTTTAAACCCTCAGGTGTACAAGGATGACTTATTCTCTGTGTTGAGTCTGCTATTTGGGGAATATATTCTCCATTCTTGGACTGTTTGCAGGTTTTGAGGGGCTTAGTCAAGCCTGAGGAATCTGTAAGACTTGGAAAGGATGGCGGTGGGATGGGACGATGATCAGTGGCTCTTGCAGACAATGGAAATCCCAGAGACAGAAGGACCTGAGTGTATCATGGCTATCAGATGCTGGGATTTTAATATCCGAAAGAACGTAGGAAAAAAAGCATGCCTTAGTTGTCCTTGTTGCTGTTTCCAGTTTCAGTGATAAGCAGCTGAACTGTTTGCATGTGCTGCTCAGAGGAAACCCCAACCCCTGCCCCTTGCCTCAGCTCTCTCCTATATTCTTTTACTTGAAGCAGCAACTTCAGGCAATTCAAGGAGGAGCTGCAGGGTAATAGCGGCTCGTGGTGCCAAATTTGCAGAGTTTTTGCTCAGTATTTCAGAACAAGGTTTTGGGAAATCCAGATTTTTCTCTGCCTCCAGCTTAAGTTTCTATTTAAACCACCTTTAATTTCAGGAAGTGCAAAACCACTCAGACTGCTGTGATCAAGGTCACTCTTCTTAATTTAGGTACTCCAAGGATCACGAAATCTTATTGTTTGAAGTCTTAGACATATGTTGAATCCCTAAAGGAGCATGTGAACGATATTAAACCTACTGTAGCAGAGAGCTCACATAATAAAGGGAGAGGAGCAGTAGTACTATTGAAGGAGGAATGGCATATAAGCAGCCAGGGCCTTGCTGTTGTCACTTTGGGAGATGGTAGCATTGTGCAAGTCGTTACAGGACATCTACACAAATTGCTGGAATAAAACCCCCTCCATCAGCAGTCTAGTATTTGTTTCTTATTATATGTTAAACTTTTTCTGGCATAGAAAAGGTTATCACCTATTATGTCAAAGTCCCAGCATTCAACACTGGGATCTTTCCAAGTATGTTGAAACCTAATTGGTTCAGAATAAGCCTTGCCTTCATTTTGGGGGAGAAAAAAAAGAAAAAAAAGAAAAGGGAAAAAAGAAAAAGTTGTGGCATCTAGCAGGCATTTAAAGCATTTTTTTTTCTTGTTCTCTGAACTCTTGGGATTTGCCCGACTTGGGGCTGAATTTCCCCCCAGTTTTGTGCTTGCTTTGCATTTCCTGTGAATTAAATTGGGAAAATAATGTACAGCAAATAACATACAGCAGCCAGCACCGTGGGTCTGGGGGAAGCTTTGTCCAAGTGTGGCTCTGCAGCAGGGAGCATTGGGACAACTGAGTGCTTAGCAAGGGAAAACCTTTATATGTCCTTCAAAATTTATCCAATTTCTTTGCCTTTCTTTTAATTTTCTTTTTTAACTCCTGCTAGGGTTTGGTCTGTGTGGTTACAGCCGCAGTGGATACTTCTTGTCTGCAGGATTCTGGATGGGGTCATGGAGCACCTTCCTAAGTTGTTATGCATGTGTGCTAGTTATTTGGTTAAATCCCTCTGTGCCACTTATTTACGTATTTATTTTAATCAAAGAAACTAACTGGTTGTGAGCAAAGGGTATGGTCAGCAGGATCCAACCTGAGAAGCACATCACTGGGGCTTCGGTAGGGGACTTCAGCCTGAGCACACACGCTGGCTGAAGCACAGAGACACTTGGGACGTGTTGCTGGGGGAGGGAAAACCTGTCACTGGCCGTGCTCCGGCAGGAGCAGCAAACAAGCCTAGATTTTCCTTTACTCAGGAATCACAACATGATTTTGCTATTTTTCGTTCTTGTTACAAGCTCTGGCTCGCCTTTTTCCAGGGTGACTCTTTGTTTTTCAGTATGCTTTTTTTCTCCCCCAGTCTGAACTTAATCCCAGAAATCCACTTGGCTGGTTATCCCTTTAGACGCTTAGAAAGTTTAGAAATTATGAAATAGGCTGGGCTGGCTCTGCTCCTTGTTCAGGGATGAGGGAACGAGGACTGGACGGCAGCAGAGGAAAATGGAGGGGAGAGAGGAAGCCCACAGCTACAAGCAAGGCTGGAGGTTATATATAGCTGCAGGCTGCGGTGGTGTCGGTCAGGGTGCTGCGATTGCTTCTTTAAATACGTTCTCGGCCATTGAGGTTTCCAGTCCTGTTAACGAACTGAGCCCATGAGTGGTGGCCAAGAGCTGGGAAGCAGTGTCTCTGGTTTCCAGCACGCCACAGCTGGGAGGTTTTTGCTTTTACTAGGTTGGGAGCAGTGCGATGGAGTGCTTGGTGATTAATTCAGCAAACTTGGTTAAATTCTGATAAATTATGTCTTTGCTAATTGAGTGGGAAAGATGTCGAGGATGTGTGTTTTGGGATGCTTCAGTGAGGATGTACTGTGGGAGCATGGTGGGGTGGATAGCATGAGCTGGGAGACACCTTAAATTGATCAGTGTTTTATTTTTACTTTTAGCCTTTCCTAACCAAGGGTCACCTTCTCCTTCGGAGGTGCAGCAGTAATTTTTAGTGTAACGTCTTCTTTTCCAGCCCTGAATCGCAGCATAGCTGAAGCGACTGCAGGAACTTCAAAGATGCGCACGAGTGCAGAGGAGGAACGGGAGAACGACAAGTCGAGGTCGTGGTCTGTTGTGCAGGTAGGTTGCCGCTGCCACCGCAGGCTCTGTGTGCAATGCGCACCATGCACCTTTCTGTCTTTTGTAGCTTGGGCAGAGAAATTTGGTGTATTTCAGTGTATAGCAGGATTCTCCTATGAAGGCTGTTGTAGCCTGAGGGCTGAAATAAGTGATCATGCAGCGGTTTGTTCCGTTAACCTTTGAGCCCTGCTATGTTCCATGGTTGGTATAGGTCTTGGGTTATGCTCCCAGGACTCTGAGAAGGGGGCAATTTTTTTTTTATTTTTTTTTTGCTTCTGAACATCATGCCTTGGGTGTGACAGAGTTCAGATGTCCTGTGTATTTGCACTCTTCTCCTGGCTGGTGCTCCTCTGTCTTTGTGCTAGACCAGTGATTTTTTTTTTTTCCACCACCCCTAAGAATCCGTATAATTTAATAACTGTTCATCTGTCCTGTCTTGTGGATGAGGGGTCAGGAGAGCGATGCATTTTCCCCTTGGCTTCTGTGGATGGAAGAAGTGTGGTTGGAAATAACACTCTGGTTTTCCATTATGCCATTCCATATTTTTGAAGAAGAGATTGGGTCTCATACCAGAGCAAAGCCATTTTATTTGTAAGAAACGAAGCTCTATGGTTAAGCCTTAGTGAGCAGACTGGCAGGGAATTAATTCACCCAATTCATGGCTGTGTGATAAATAAATGTCCCCATGGAAATGGGGATTGTCAAACCCTAGAGTGATTTCTACCCAGCTTGTGGCATGGCTGGAGACTGCTTGTTTCTAGACTTTATTAAATAATCAGCGTTGGGAGTACAGCAACTGGACTGATGCTGTTTGCTGTAGCTTTCCTGACATGCTGCCAGTTCTGCAGGCTAAATCCAGTCTGTTAAACTGGTAGGAAAAAACTAATGGATCCTGCTGTAGCACATGATGTGCTGGGATCCAGGTGCACCCTCAGCCTCCTGAGAGCTGTGCTCCTTGAAGCTGCCTCAATTCATTGCACACTAGGTGGGCCCTCAACTACCATATGGCAGTAACCTTTCAAATGCAGAGAATCTTGGTGTTCTCTGGGTTGTCTTACCATTATAGATGGAGAATTTGGCAGGAGGAAGAGGGTAAAGCTTTTGTAGCTTCACTCTGACTTGGTAAACAGAGTTGGGGCCTCTTGGGAGGGAGAGTAGGGAGAAGGGATTAAATCTTATATCCCTTGGTATTTGCCACTGAAAGGTAGTAATAATGTATTTGGGTGCTTCGTGTGGAAGGTCACTGGGTAAGTGGGAAGGATTCCTTTGTGTTACATCTGCAGAAAATAATGTCTATTACTCAAGGGCTTGCATCCAGAGACAGATCGTGGCATTGTAGCAACACGTGTCACCTTGTCTGCATGCTCACGGTCCTGTGCTGGCACACAGCGGCTTTCCAATATCGTCTTAAGGAGCCTTAAGAAGCAAACTCAGGATCTCTGCTCTAGGACTTGGCCCCTTTCTCTCCACTCCTTCTTTCCCCCCCTCCTCTGGTGTCCTCTCCCTCCTAATTAATTTGTTTTTAAAATGATTGTGCTATTGTGTGCATCAATATACACATAGCCTGTCTTGTTTTTCTCTTGGACTGAAAGTGCAAAGCAAATCTGTTTATGGTTTTGGTGAGCTAATTCTTCCCCACCCTAGATTTTTAAATAGACTCTTTCTTTACCAAGCTTGCAGAGCTTGCAGGATGTATTGAAGTAATGGGAAAAATATGTTGTGTGTTAACCTTCCTTTTTTGTAAAACTTTGTTTACAACACCCTATTCCTAGCAGTGCGTTTGGGAAGTGCATATCTGGATGCTGAAACAAGCAGAAGACTTTGGAATAAGAAAATGGGAATTTAATGCATTCAGGGAGGAAATGTTTTGAGTTTTCAACTTTCAGCGCTTGGATTGTGGAGCAAAATCTAGTGAGCTGTGCTTAGTTGTCCCATCAATTATTTAACTTCCCTTTCCCTCCTGCAAATCCCGGTTCTCAGGCTTGGCTGTTCTCTGGGCTGCCTGTTGCCTTCCAACAGGCTCCTCCAAAGCCATTGTTGACTTGGACCTTACAGATGAAGGTAAGAGCAGCAAGGAACGCTCTTGGCTTGTATATAATCCATTGGATTAAGGGCTTGGTATGTCACTGGTGTGTTGGAAATGTTATTTTTACCTCTTGATTTCATTCTTCCTGCGAATCAATCTTAAACCTGTCTGTTTAGGTTAACAACCTTTTCTGCATCCTTGTAGGGGTTTGCAGAGTGTGGTCCTGTTCTGTGCACAGCGTTTTCACCAGGGTGTTTTGACTGCTGGGAGGCAGAGCTTAGCTCTGCTATGGGAGCACTAGAAAAGCCACAGGGACACTAGTGTCTGCGATGTCTGGCTGGTAGCTTGGCTCCCAGCACTTGTGCAGGAGCTCTCCTGCAGCCTGCCCTGCTGCTGCGCCTCCTCTCCTCAAAGCCTGGACCGTGGCTATTATTTATTTCTACTGCAAAACTGTGAGCTTCTTGTGACTGGCCATGGGGTGGGAGCTATCCGTGGAGGTGGCCATTACATGTACAAGTGCACTTCTCCAGCCTGAGCTTTGCAAGGCAGATGTCGGCTTGGCTGAGGCCTCTGGGTACTCCTGTAACATAAATAAGCAGGAGTAGGATTTCAAAGCAAGCACATTTTTGACATAGTTGATGTCATGCCTCTTCAGCCCTGTGTTTAGGGCCCATGGATCTGGAAGCCCACAGCTGCTAGTTTGGTCTGTTACTAATAACCTACTGGAGGTGTTTCTGCTGAGCTGGCTCTTGCAGAGGGCTGATGGCATCATTGTACTGAAAACAGGACCCATGGTGTGAAAAGCATACGGTGCTTTCACAAAACTAGGTGCTCTGCATGAAATCTCTGGTCCCAGCTACAGCATTGAACATGCTCCTCACCGGGGTTTAGGGTCAGGTGTTGCGGAGTGAGTAGCCTTAAAGCAAAATGGGCTGGGGCAGGGTTATCACACTCACACGGCTGTGATCAACTATTCCACCAACCAGGTGCCTCTGCTCTGCCAGTAAAGAAGAGATGGGGAAAGGATATACTTAATTTCCCCACCCTGAGAGAGAAATTTTTCCTGAGAGCAAATGTTCACCTGCAAATCTGCAACAGAATGTGAAGTAAAGAATTCCCCACTTTGCAAAGCTGAACTATCCGTTATCCTTTTGAATTGGTAGTGCTTTTTTTTTTTTTCCTTTAACAGTCTTACATGAGGCAAAGTTCTCTCTTTTCTCTTTCTTCTCTCTGTTGAGACGATGGAGTTTGGTGCTTCCTAGGAAGGTGATGGTTGGGGGTTAGCACCAAATAATGCTCATCATTCCCCAGGCAGAAAGCCATAGCCCTGAGCATGGAGCTGTGAAGCTGTTCTGGGATCTGACTGCAGTGGTCTACCTCTGTTTTTCATTTTCTATCTCCCCAGTCAGTAGGTATAACTGTAAAGTTTTCCCAACTTGCAGCTCAGATGCTGTTTTCCTAATGCCCTTGCATCCCTTCCCCTCATGCCTTCTTTCATGCTCTTACTTCTTATTGACCTATCTGCTCAGGATGTGTATACAGTATCAGTGTGACAAATTAAATTGCTTGCACACAGAAAGATGAGGTCACTGGATGCTTAAACGCTGCATAAACTTCTTGGCCAGACCCACAACAACTGTTTTGACTCTTCCCCCCCCACCCCCGTGCATCCTGCATTGTATTGCGTAAAAGGCAAATTCCATCCCCCATGGCCCTTTCCAAACCTATCGCCCAACACTTTCACTGTTGGTCATTAACTGATAATTATCTGAGCATTGTAGATATCCACAGGCACAGTTTGATTGTCTGTTGTATTAAAAATTGCATCTGTTTATCAGAAGGATTTGGGTTTTGCTGTTCCTGTTCGCACGTGGCTTCTCCGGTGCTGGAGGTCAGAGGGGTTTGGGGCATGGAGCAGTGCTGCAGCCCCAGGCTCTGCTGTTTCTCTGGGCTCCGTGAGCGAGGCGAGCTGCCCCGCAGCAAGATATCAGGGTATGTGGGGAGGTGGTACTGCTGGGGCTCCAGCAGCAGCTGTCCTCACACTGCAGACTTGCAGGAGCAGCCAGCCTGGGTGCCACAGAGATGCCTTCAACTAGCCCTGCCTGGTGAGGGTACCCTGAGGGTATGGAAGGCTCCAGCAAAGGCCACTTCTGGTTTCTGTGAATGGACTGGGGTATGCTCAGAGATGCTGTAGGCAGATTTTCTTTAGGAAGGCAAAGAACTGTCCCCGTGGCCTATGAAAGCATGTATAAAGTCCATTTGGTTGGTTTTGTAGCAACACAAACTGATGGCACACCAGGTTCAAGGAGAGGTCTCGTGGGAAGGGAAAGGCTTTTTGGTGTTTGGCTCAGTGCTAAGGCTACAATATTCTGTTTCATCCAGAGGTACTTATGAATGAAGATGCAAATCCAAGGTGAAACTTCGGAGCGGGTAAGCTCTTACACTCTGGAGGCCACCCTTCAAAACAACACAACTAACTGCAGAGGAAAACACCTCCTTATCTCCCAGCTTGATCTGGAGCCTTACAAGCACTTTGGTGGTTCAGCTGTCTGCAGTGCTTGGGGAGTTATCTGTTCCAGCACACCAAACATGCTGCAAGTTTTATTTTATTTATTTCCAAAACAACCCTTTGAGTGTGTTGGACTGGAAGGGAAACTCGTAATAATTCTCTGTGCCAATATAATTCAGCATAATCTCTTGGCAGTGCTTTTGTGTGCAAACTGGGAGCGTTTCTGAGTAAAGGTGACCCATTAAAAGGATGATCTCCGATAAATAACTTGACTGGGGACTCACAAGTCCTGGGTTCAATTACTTGCTTTGCTATAAGCTTCCTGTGACCTTGGGCGAGTTATTTAAAATTGCTCTGTGCCTCATTTCCCTTTCTGTAACATGCCAGTGACAGCATTTCCCTTCCAGGCAGGAGCTGTGGCAGTGGGAAGGTGGTCTGTATGCTTTTCCATAGGTGGTGTGTGAAGAACCTGTATGGAGTAGAAAGCATGACCGTCTCAGGG
Organism: Scopus umbretta; assembly: GCA_013400535.1. Classification (NCBI taxonomy): domain Eukaryota; kingdom Metazoa; phylum Chordata; class Aves; order Pelecaniformes; family Scopidae; genus Scopus; species Scopus umbretta. The sequence continues at coordinate 11,966 of VZTL01052148.1, read as the reverse complement.
GCCTTTCTTCTTTTTCCTGGGGAAAACAGAACAGGATGATCCATTTAAATGGTTTTATAGGTGCCCAGAGCTCTTGATCTATGAGATCCTGGGGCTCCCTGCATAACTGCAGACTTGCAAGGCAATTGCTCCTTGAGCAGAGAAGCCTTCCTTAGTGTCACTTTCAGTTTTTCCTTTAGCTTTAAATCGTTAGCCGGTTTGGGTAGGGCAGGTTTCTGGTGCTCCTTTGGCCTCCACATGAAGTTTTCCTTTAATGTATTCTTCTGCATTTGGTCCTGTGCTGCCTTTCTGCTTTCAACTGGGGTGAATGCTACGGAGAGGCAATGGCTTTGTGAATAAAGATGCTGGTATGTGGAGCTGCTCCCCACTGCAGCATGCGTACATACCACGGGCAGATTATTTCATATCTCCTTGCTTCGGTTTCCCCCTTTCCAGTGGGGGGTAACAGTACTGATCACCCCTTTTACCACTTCCTTAATGTCAAGAGGGGCTTTTCAGCATCCCTGAAACATGCTAAAACCTCCCAGTTGGAAAGGCAGATGGGCAGGGGAATTGCTGGCTCCCGTGTTGTGCCATGAAGACCCCTTGCCATTCCCATGGGATAAGCCCATGGGAAGCTTCCACGTGGCAGCCGCATCTAGGCACCAGCAGGAGTTGCCTCCAGCTGCCTGCATTTCAGGTGCAGCAGAGCTGCAGAAGAAGTGATGCTGAACCTCCTTCATCCTGATGGCATGCAGCCCCTCCTCACTCTACAAGAGCCTGGTGGTCCAGGGGTAGATCCAGGAGAGCTGCTGGCCTGAGACCCCCCACCCCATGTCGGCACCTCCAGCAACAACTGAGCTCCAGCTGGTGTGGGATGCTGTGGTTGAGTAGATGGAAATGAGCATCTTTGAGACGTGGCAGAAAATCGGGCCTCGTGGTGTTTGTGGGTGGGTACAAATGCTCCTGGGGAATATCTGACTCTCCAGAGAAATTATGAAAATACTGGTATCTATATTTCCCTCTGGTCATATAGTTGGGTTCAATGGCTTGTGCAGGCTGTTGAGAAGCACACCAAAGCAACTTAGCAGTGGAATGTAAAGCTGGGCCAGCTCTTTCATCTTTGGTGTGAATATTTGTTGTATGAAATTTTTATCACCTGTTCATGGCCCAGCAGTTGGGAAAATCCATCCCTTTTGGTTGGAAGCTTTGCTTTCATCTCCATTCTGCCCTTCACAAAAACCAAAACCCCTTTCCTCTTCAAAGTATCTTGAGTTATTTAATGATACGCCAGGTGGGATAATGCAAGGCCAGGCAGCTGGCAGAGCATGCTGTCCGGGGCAGGATAACAGGTTGGGGCTGCTTTTGGACTTGGGGGTTGTAAACCTCAGACTTCAGGTAGGTCTGTCCTTAGACTCCGTTTGTAGCTGGGAACCCTCCCACAGTAAAACTGTGTCTTGAACAGCAGGCCTGACACCGGTAAAAGGGAAGAAATCAAATCGTCAATATAGGGGATGTGGTATCTTCAGGCACTTACCCTGTCTAACCTTCTTATTTTCCCTTTGTGTGGTCTGTGTGATCTTCATGCTGGGGACAATGCACATTTAAGGCCGTAGAAATTTCCCTAAATTGTGGGTCTTTTAATTGTTCAAGCTGCTTTGTACATTGGGGAGGGTGAGCTCCAGACTGGTGTGCGTGTGTGTATAAGTTCACGTGGACATGTGACTTCTGAGAGCCTTCAGTGTTGTCTCTTGGAGGATCCTAAAAGGAGATGCTCTGTGGAGAGGCCCAGCAAGTGTCCCTTGGGGAGAATCTAAAATGCTATGGAAATAACTGCTGGCAGAGGAAGGGAAGAATGAGGCAAAGATGTCAGACAATGAGGAGGAGACTTTCCTAATGTAGATGATCCCTGGTGAACAGTTTCAGAGCACCTGTATGCTCTGGGTGATGGCAAGTGGTGTGTTGCTCACTGTAACTTGAATATCCTCCTATGAGCAAGGCTTGGCCAGTGGTGAGCTACAGTCCCGTGGGACCCTGCCCAAGATGGCAACTTGTGTAACCTAAAAGGTGAGGGTATTTTCTTCGCTAGCAGCTTTTCACCACTCACCAGCACTTGCCAGGTGGTGATGAGACTTGTGCCTGATTTTAGAAGTGGGAAGAGGATGAAGGGTACAGATAGGAGCAGCTGGCCCTGAATTTTGGGTGCTGCCCTTAGTGATTGCTGAGTCCTTTTGATGTGAAAGCAGATGGTCTAGAAGCTCAAAAAGAGTGGCAGTACAGCTCTTCAGTGTTTTGGACAATGCTGCAAACCACTTTCCCAGCTGTCACTGGAAGGTACATACAGTTTTACAGCATTAATCCAGGGAGAGTTCACTTAACGAACCCACTTGCTCGGCTGCTCTGCCTGATCTTGGCCACTTGGGTAAGCAGCTTGACGCAAGGATTCATGTGATTGATCTTAAGAGCATTACCCTTGTGGGGTTTCACTGTGAAGCTACTTCATCTGCTTCTGACTTGACCGGGGACAAGTCCTGCAGACTGTGAACTCTTCTTCCCCTTGCTCCCCTGACACTTTAGACATCTATTCACTTAATCTTTTGTCATCAGGTGATTATGAGCTTGTGTATGGAGGGAGTTCCTGCTGTCCTGAGCTTTATGCAACATGACACGCTGTCATTTTCGTGCAGTATCATTGAGATGCTTCCAAGTCTGCTCTCTCCCAGCCCAAGGAAGAAAGCAGTTGCCTGGAGGACCACGTTCTGCTAACGTGGCTACTATTTGAACTGCTATCCTAGAAATGAAAGGCTCCATCGTGCCATTTCCAAGCCCCTGAGCCAGCCAGTTATCCCCATTCCCGTATTTGCGGACTGCAAGCTGACACAGCAGAAATACTATTTTACATTATGGTCCCCTGTGCTGACTCCTCCTGCAGTTTAGCTTGTCTTGTTGTTTTCTTAGTTATGTTAAGCACAGTTAATGATATATACTGTGCCATTCACCCTAATGATGATGAATGTTTTAGAGTGGTGTAATGAGGCCACCCTTCTTTCTTTCTGAAAAAGGAGAAGGAAGTCTTGATTTCTGTTTCTCTGAGGTTATAACATAGGCCATGACGCTTTCGGTGGTGTAAATCAGGAATAGTTCTGCTATCCATGGTATACTTTGCAATGAGAACTCTTCCACATTCAGTTGAAGGGCTGGGAAATATTAGGTTCCTGAAAGACAGCTTTTCTCTGAAGGCTTCAAGTTAAATCAGCTCTAATGAAATGAGAGCCTTCAAATAGGCAAACTGCTTTTTTTTTTTAATTGTCTCTTATTTAATTTCATTCCTTGGTTATTCCCTTATTCCCCAGAAGGATGTTGTTCCCTTCCTGCTAGTCCTGCACCCAGTCTCATCTAACTCACACAATTGTTTGTGAAGGGTGGGATGATTTCAAGAGGGCAAAATGCAGCAGTTGGCTCTCCTTTAAGCAGCATAATGATAGAAAACAGGGACAAATCCTTTCCCTTTTTTCTCCCATTGCTCCCCTTTGTCACTTGTCTGCATGTCTGATTTGGGCAAACAAAGCAGCTATTAGGAAACTCAATTTGCTGTTATCACAGGAAGGGCCAAAAAATCCTGGGACCTGTCTACATTTATGGTTTGGGTTTCTTTTCTTCTTTTTTTTTTGTTTTTTTGAGAAATTTGTCTCGATTTTTGAAAGAAGTATTACTCAATGGTCTCTGTATATTACACAAGTGGTCAGAAAGCTGTTCTGTATCCATGTAGCAGAAGTTTATAGGAAACAGGAGCTTGGTACTGATAGGCAGCTTCACCTGTCTGGTGAAGAATTGATGGAAACTCTTTGCTGGGAGTGGGGGGTTGGCCCAGATGTCCTCCAGCAGTCCTTCCCAGCTTGAGTTATTACATGTTTCTATGGCACCCGCAAAGGCCCCAAAACAGGACACTGGGGAGCTGAGCCAGCAGTGCGGCTCAGCAGTGGCCTTCATTCTGCAAAGGGGACTGCGCAGAGTTCTTTGGAAAAGCAAGTGATGTCATTCTTTCAAGGTGAGCCAGCACACGTTTGTGGGGATGAGAACAAGGTTTCTACCACGTGGGCTGAGAACATGGGAGCAAGACCCAAAGACATGTGGCAGGAACCCTTAAGGTGGGCACATCGCTGTCGAAACCCAGAGCTGCCACTGTCCTCTGCAGGGCTGTCCTAAGCAGGCAATGAGCTGGGGCGGTGAGGTGGTAGCAAGCCTCTTTGCACTTGTATGAACATATGAAATACTTGGAAAACTCATCTAATACAGCTGTTAGAGGTGTACTAGTAACTTCACACCTGGCTGCATGCACAGAAAGCAGAGATTTCCTCGGGTTGTAATTTCTACAGGTGTGTCTTAGAAGGCAAGACCTGAAGATAGGTTCGGTATGGCTTGGCAGTAATTGGGCGGTATTTGCATAATGATAGTAATTTCCTTGTTCTTATTTCCTAAATTTGGTTTACAAGGCCATGCTGCAATGTGACTTAAAGCTGTAAGTATTTGTCTCTGTTGGCATTTGGAAATGTAGTATTAGCTGTGATTCTTTACAGAAATAAGTGCTCAGTGTTGGAGCTAAATTGAATAATATGGTGGTGTTCATATCTTAATCTTCCAAATAGCTCTCTTAAGTTCACTACATTGATGTTTGAAAGGCTAAAAAATAATAAACTCCATTGTATAGAGCTTTGAATACAGAGTGGAGGCTTAGTAATTGCTGGCAGTTCACAGGCAGACTTGCTAACACATGGCAAGGAAGCAATTCTCCCAGCATGCCTGAATTTTTTAAATTAATCTCCTCGTATTGAAGCCTTGTGACCCACAAATTAATGAGTACATCAATATTTTGAGTAAAGGCTTGCAGGATTCTTCAGTCCAAAACCCCAACCCCTTTACTTGAGCCATCACACTGTTTTAAAATACCTCTTGTCTTTCTTACCAGTCTGCCAAAAGCTCTTTCCATCCCCCAGCTGTTTAGCAGGGTAGGTGGAGCAGGCTGGTGAGCTTGTCTTCCAGCCTGCAAGAGACTCCACTGGCTGGCCATCGGAAGAGAGCTGAAGTCCTGAGCCTATGTCCCCTGTAGAAAGGTAGCAACCCAACTCTCAACCTTCCTCTCTTCACAAGAAGGGGAAAAAGCAGCCAAATACTTGGTGGTTTGGGTTTTTTTTTTAATGGTGTTCAAAAAAATTAGGTCCCTGGGGAATCAAGTGTTGAAGGGAGAGCTCTGAAGGCAGGGATCTGGCTTTGTTGATTTTTCTCAGAAGAGTTCCCCTGCATCCTTGTGAATGAATTTTTAAATGAGGAGTTGCAGAGGGCAGCTAAGCAAAAGGCTGGTTAGACCAGCAGGCATGATTTAAAAAACAAACAAACAAAAAAACAGGAGAGGGAAAGGAGGAGAACATGATTTGTTTATCACAACTGTACTTGAAACTAATTTTAACTGTCTGTCTTCTGATAGTAAGGAAATTCCTTTAGCTTTCAGCAGTAAATAACTGGGATGCTGTCAGCTCACAGCTGACCTACAGAGGATGGTGAGTTTTCAACTAAAAAAATAACTGACAGTCTGCTAAGGACAATCCATTCCAAGTGTCACTAAACAGCTGGAGGAAGAGACGAGTCCTGACAAGCATGGTTCATATGACAAATAACCCTTGAACTTTGTTCTGTATCTCTGTGTACTGTCCATAGTGGCTTCAGAAATGGTTTTGAACAAATACAGTTTTCAAACCAGAGAGCAGATGACAAGGATTGCATTTGGCTGGCAGGTGCATGATTCGGATGCCTGGATCTTGCCTGTGGAGATCTTGAATGAAATCCCGAATCCATTTTTCTCTTACTATCAATCCTGAAAGACTGAATATTTCAGAGAAAGGGAGAAGGTTGTCCCCTGTGAGCTCTCAGGGGTCAGTGGATGAGGGTAGGGATGATGTGGTTCTCCATACCTGCTCCTCTTGGCAACTGAGTGGTGGAGAACCTAATGTTAGCTGCTGTCAGGAGGACTTCTGAAGCTTGGCTTCTCATCAGACATCTCAGCAAAGGGTTTGGCCGTTAGGATGCTAAGCTCTCTTAATGGTCTGCCCTACTCTATGCCAGCAGGACCTATTGGCAAGTGAGGACTTCTGCAAGGGTATCACTTATGTAGGTACTGAAAAGGCGCTGGACTTTTTCAGAAAATGGTGTTCCAGCTGAAGGAGCTGAAAACTTGCCAGTCTGACCAGATGCTTCTGAAGTTCTTGTGGTTCAGCGCTTTAGGCCAGTGTATTGTCTATTTAAGGCAATGGAAGAAAACCCTGTGCCACTCTTGTAGAGTAGATATGTGAACTGTAAGCATCAGAACCAAATGGTAGTTCTAGAATTAGACAGTGTCCCTAATTTGCCTCTTCAGATTTAAGTGGATGCAGCATTCTTCACTTACAGTCTCAACTGTTGTGTTGCATTGTTGTACGGGGTTGAACATCTGCCCCTTCCAGCCACAAAAGTGGCTATGTTCCAGTGATGGGTTGTTTCCTTCTATTCAAGGATCCTCCAAGGCCTGGAAAAACTTGAGTATTAGGCACAACATACTGTCAACTCTTGCAGGTCCCCCTTGGCTCCCCTCCTCCCAACATCTGCAAGGCCAGAGTTGGCCATCTTGGTGTGTCCATGCACCATGCATAGCACAGAAAGACTCTGGCCTTGCCAGCTGCTGTTGCTGAACAGGGAGTGGGACCTCACCAGAAACATGTCCATCCAATGCGAAAACCATTTGTGGTCCCAACCTCTAGGAGAGGGAAGATCTGTCATCAGCTCCTTAGGGAAGGCTGTGTTGCTGGGACCACAGTGCCAGGGTCCTTCCCCACCCATAGCACCTTTGCTAGTGGCTGCTCATCCTCCATGCAGCAGCTCTGCTCTAGAGGTGTTGTCCCACTGTGTGGCAGGGAAAGGAGCAGGCAGAGCAGCCGTGGCACCCAGCAAACTTCTGCGGGAGTGCCTTTCTCTGCTTTAAAAATGGGTGGGATGCTCGAGCAGAGTGGGGGAGCCAAGATGCCAGTCCCATGCAGGTCTCAGCCCAGTATTTCTTTCCCCCAGCATTGTGCTGGTGATTGACTGGCGTTCGCTTGGCAAAAGCCTTTTGAATATTCATTTGGCTGTTGGGAGATGAGAGTACAGTAGCTGCTTGAAATCAGCTTGGGGAGGGGAAGCAGAGACAACTGCCTTTTTCTTGCTACTGGTGCTACTTGAACTCTCTCAAATGCCTACTTCACATGGATAAATGATTGCAGAGACCTCAGCCTACCTAACAAGCCCGCTCTTGAAAAGCAAAAATTATTGTGCCTACATACTTGCCATCCTCATTCAAAAGCCCTTTCCTCATTAATATCACTTTATACATATTACTGCAGCTTGAAATGTCATTCCTCTTCTCCCCACCCATTTCCTTGACTAGCTGTGACATACAGGAACTACACCCAGTGCTTGACTTGCCTCTCCTGACCTTTTGTAACTTGGCTCCAAACTCCTTTTTTTTGGGTCTTTTGCAAAACAGTCAGAAGGGAAAAATCCTTTGTTAAAACACAGCCAACTCCTGCCTCAACGTGGAACAGTTTGTTCTGCTAAAAGAATGAGCCAGTTCAGTGAGCAGAAAAACATTGCCATAAACCAGTGGACTCAATAAGCTGCAAAAGCCATCGGCTGTGCTCAAGGTCTGAAAGGACGACTCTGAAGCAGGATCCACAGGGGAGAAAAAAAAATAATTCACGATCCTAACCTGCCAAACCCCGTTTCATTGCTCTCAGCCGAAGGATTTCGCAGTTGTCTTTGGTTATAGCAACTGTAAGTGGGGAAATGGGAGCTGATGCCGAGCCAAAACGTAACGCAGCTCTTGAAGCTAGCATATCGCAAAAGGCCACGGTGGATGAAGTAATACAGAAATGCTCAGCTGGGAAGGGGCTGCAGCACTCTAATAGTCTTCAGTCTGTGCTGCAGATGATCAGCTCCAGTGCCCTACGCTTGCTGTCTGGTACTATTTAGTAGCTTGATTTAGTCCTTCCCACCCACATCTTGTTTTAAAGCTCTGGGACACTATTTATTTCCCTGGAATTACTGCGGGTCTGTCCCTTACGTGGCCGCTTGGTAACTGGTGATTAGCCTGTCTTCAGCAAGCATTCCTTTGTTGCATAAGGGACTTGGATGCTTGGTGAGAAACCCATGTGACCCTCTAGCAGGCTTTTGGGTTTGTGGTTCTGCAGCAGGATCATTTTGGTGCTGGTATACGAGCTGATGCTGGTTTTCTTCTAGCAATAAATGTGCTAGCATCTAGACCTGTGGTTCCCAAGTTTGGGGAGATGGCCCTCAAACAGGGTCACCCATATGGAGATGGATGTGCAAACCTGGAAGTGGGGTTGTGAGCAGAAGTGCTTCAGAAACATGGGCTCAGAGGCTTCCTCCAAAATGACTCCTTGGGACTGGGCAGGCTGCAGCAGTGCTGAGAACATGGTGGGCTTCTGTGCTCCATGTGCTCTGTTGCCATCAGGTGCTCATACCTGTGAACTCCTCACCAGCTTGGCCAAGCATTTCCTGATGATTTAAAATACTCAAGTACCCTTGTCAGAAATTTTACGTGGCCCAAGATCTACCTCTGGTTCTCATTTCGCTTTGGGAACTGGGAGCCTTTACTCTGAGCTCCCTGATAGTTTTTTGGCTTGGAGCAAGTTCAACAATTTCAGATAATAAAAATACAAAGAAGTATATTTTAGGTATAACCTACCCCTTTTCACATGCATTCCAAAGTGCTGCATCTGCCAAAGCTGGTCTTGCCCTACCTAAATGGTCATACTTGATAATAAGCTCTAAGTGTGGGATCTCAAGGCACGTAGCACTGAACCTGGTGTGGCAGAATGTTACTGACCGGTGTGGGTCCATTTGAGGTGCTGTGATCAAGCTGCAGTCATGAACAGATCCCTGATAATGCAAGCAAAAAGAAAACCTCCTAGTGAAAGCACAAGGGCCTGAAATTGGAGCTCCTGTGCATTTATAAACATGACCAATGTTCTCATACTGTCCTGTTCAGGCACAAACTAACCCGCTGGTATTCACCAGCCGAGTGTGAGGTGATGGAAGACTCAGATACCAATGAGCTGAGGGACTTCTTGAAACTCCATTAATGCTATCTGGTGTCCTCTGCTGGTAGTGTTAACCTTGGAGCTGGCTCTGTTGAGAGATTTTTATCTGTCTGCTGGACCTTTTCCTTTGGGGGAATGCCAGGAATGTTTTGCAACATGGACAAAATGTGAGGATTGAAAATGTGGAGGTGGGTCCCTGGGATGCTGGGATTGTGAGCCCTGCTAAGGTACTGTAACTCGGAGCAAATCTGTAATGAAGCCTCTATGCCAAAAGAGGGGTTTGGTTTTTTTTGGAAGATGTTTATGGTATGATTGCATAACACTTATTTTGTGCTCAATCAAACGGATGAGGGCAGAGGAAAAGGAGTGAGTGAATTAATGTTAGTGATGTTCAAACAGAAGCACGCAAAGCTCCGAGGGATGATCAGCGGTTTTGTTTTGATGTGTGTTGGTTTTTTTTTTTTTTTTTATTCCTGACATTTTCCTGAAATATAGCACGCAGGCATGTCTCTAAGGGGGGCACACTGCCAATAGTCTAAAGGTTATATTATCCTAGTGACCTATTTTTATACTCTAATCGTGTTCTGTTTCAACCACCCCTTTTAGCCTTCTATCTGTTTTGTGCTCATCTGAAAAAAAAGCAGAGATAATTACCATTAGTCCCTGAGTGCTAAGGCAGCAAGCCAGCCTCTACCAGGTAATGACTGCAAAGGCGAGTTGCTGTTTCAGAAGCATGAGAACAATCTGAAAACACAGTTCATAAATAAACAACTTGAAACAGGGTGATGAGGAGTGTTGCGGGGCAGAGGAGAGAGGTCTTCTCTTAAAGGCAAATTTTAAATGGAGAAGCACAGCGGTTTGTAGAAGGGCAAAATTTTAATGAATAGCTCTGTTTAACTAGCCTAAATGGGAAAGATGCTTTTTTTACTCTAGGCCTGCCAAGTAATGGAGAATGAATACGATTGTTCGGTCAACTGGCTTCCACTGCTTTTAGACTGTACACGCATTTGCAAAGCCAGGCTTAAGCTACAAAGCACCCTGACCAGTTGACATAAAGGGAAATTGTTCCTTAGTACAAATGTTGACTATGTGATGCTGCTTGAAGCTTGAAACTGCTGAAATGTGTTCATGTGTTTGTACATTTGTGCGATGCAAAATAAATGAGATGCAAAGAAGCTTTTCTTGCCTGCGTGGCTTCTCTCGGGTTGTGGTTATCTTATTGCTAGTTGCTTTCCCTGTTCTTGTTGAGAGCACCTGAGTTTTGGGTGCCTGTAGTGTTAGCGCAGTAGCGATCTGCTCTGGAGGGGAAAATCTCATTAACTGTTCATTCATGGGAAGTTGCACTCCTGTAAGGGGTTAAACCCCAAAAGAATTAAGGGTGTCATTACTTTGGTTTGGGTTATGAACTAGGCTCTGGGTGGCAGATGCTATCTACAGCTGCCAGCCCTAGGCAAGGGCACAGCATGGAGATGCACACCACTTGTCGGGAGCCAGGGGGATGCTCTGGTGCTGGTGTTTTTAGGCTGCTGGAGGTGATGCCATCCTGTGACTTCCAGCTGTGGGCTTTGCAAACAGTTACTCAGGGAGGACGGCTGGACTCCAGCTAGCTGCAACGCACAGCCTGGGAACAGAGGAGCTCAGCCCTGCCAAATCTTTCTTTTTTTTTCTCTGTTAGAGAGCCGTGCTGGCACAGCTAAGAGAGGTCTGCACCCAGGAAGTTGGGATTTGCTCTGGAGAGGTATGCTGTTCACTCTTTGTCTGTCTAGTGAACTACAGGGATGTGGCCTGGAGAGGTCTTCGCTGAGTTGCCAGAGCATGTCCATCCATGTAGTGTGTCCCTGGGATGAATTAGTAGTAGGTGCGCTATTCCTGGCAGGGGACTGTGTTCTCGAAGCCCGTTGGTGATGCTGCTGCATTCGCTTTCTCTGTGCTTTGTTACACTTTTGTTGTAACCAAACCCTGTGACTCCAAGTCCATGGCGATGACACCCAGGTTAGAGCTGGTGTGGGGCAGCCTCTGGCCAGGGAACAAGCCTTTGTCCCTTCTCACCTGGGTCCGGAGAGTGCAGGAGTCTCCAACCTTCCTCTCTCCTGCCAGCCCACACTGGGCACATTTTGGCAACAAATTAATAAAACTGGTGAAACTCCTACATCACTTCTCATGAACGGACTCCAAAAGCAGAACAAATGTTAATGACTAACCAAAGAGAAATAGAGTCCTGGGACTGCTGTGGCTGGCAATTGGGGCAGCCATGGGGCTGTGCTCCTCGTACACCTGCAGTTGCTGCTCCGTGGACCTGTTTTTCTTCCCCTCCCCAGCACCCAGGTAAATGCAGCCAGTCCCAGGCTACTGAGCTGGGACACAGCCCAAAGCAAATGGGGTGTCTGCTGTGCTGGGGGGGGGGGGGGGGGGCTGCTGCAAAACACAGTGGGATTTCTCTCTGGGGAAGGGGAAGGTGGCTCAGCCCTCAGGTCTGGGTGCTGCAGAGAGCACCTATACTCATTGGTGCTGGCCACAGGGATCTTTCATTTACTGGCCTTTACTTGCTGATTAACACTGGGGAGTTGGGAAGTCATCTGTGGACTTCGCAGAGAGACATGCATCTTCTGAGTCTGGCTGGAGGTAGAGCCTAAAGGGGAGACACCCCCCCACCCTTATGCTATCAGCTGGGGCCTGCAGAGTTTCAGCTTAAAAACAAACCGCTATTCTTTAAAGTGCCAATATTGTGCTTGGCTTGGTATGAGACAGAAACATCAACTTTGTCTCTGACCTGGAGAGTGTGTCTGCCTGCCTGGCAGGCACCAAAAGTGTTGAGAAAACTGTTGTTTTACTTCTATTTTGGTGTTAATTTTTTTTTTTTTT
>VZTL01052147.1:0-37069 GCA_013400535.1 Scopus umbretta | reverse complement strand
AAAAGTGAAAGCAGTATGTGATTGAAACACTGAACATCCAAGTACACTGAAAAGCTGTAACTTTCACTAAAGATGAAATTCCAGTACAAAGCACTGATTTAATCAGTTTCATAACTTTTCATATGTGCATCATTTTCATGAATCTTGGAGCATTACAAATTTGACACCTTTTGCGTGGATTTCCCCTGTAACGTATATGCTCTGTGCTGCCACGCTTGACTTTTTTCGACAACTTAAAATTGTAGGGTGGTATGGAGCCACTGTGGCAGCTCACTTTTGGTACAACTTTGGCCAAATGGTGAAAGTGGAAGTGTGGCCACTGTGCATTTAAATCTAGGGGATTGTTTTCTTGCTGTAATGGGACTTAGGCAGTGGAAAATCAACTAGTAGAAATACCTGGTGTTCACTTCCAGCTTTACAACTGGTGTGTGTGTCTGTTTGCATAGGATGCTTTGAAAAACCCCCACTTGACTTCTGTTTTTCCTTCCTCATCCTTTTTCTGAATGCAGCTTGAATTCAGAAGTTGATCCAGTAGCCCAGGATCTGTGCTTTCTTATATTTATATTTGACAGTTGGGGTCAGCTGTCCCAGCTGTGTCGCCCCCCCCAACTTCTTGGGCAGCCTGAGAAACAGAAAAGGCCTTAACGCTGTGCAAGCACTGCACAGTATTATCAAAATGTGTTATGAAACCCAAGTGTACCACCATGTGAGCTGCTGTGAAGGAAATTGATTCCACCCCAGCCAAAACAGTGCACACAGCCATATGGAAGACACTATGGGGAGCAAACCTGAAACCAGTGCCCAACAACCTTTCATTTAAGGCATCAGGCATGTTCCTTTGTTGACATATAGAGTGGTGGTTTTTTTTTTCCATCTTTTACAAATAAAACCTCATCAGCTGATTACTTGAACACAGCATCAGCTTGGCACTTATAGAAATATGGGATTCTTTCCTCTAATTACCATTCCATTTCATTTATTGGAAACTGATATATATGCAATGCAAGAGAGACAAACTGAAAAAAATTCCTTGTGTAGAGAAACAAAACAACCCATAGTTTTGGTTTTCCCTTCTTTTCCAACAGTTCTAAGAAACCACAGGGTGGTTGATTCATGGCTGTACCACCAACACATGTAATGGCTGAGCATGAAGAGTGTACTAATGCCATACTTAATAAAAAAGTATGTAATGCATTTTTTTATAGCATGCACCCCTTCTTTCATTCCTGTTCTGTTGCTGCAGAATCTATGTGGCTCTAACTTTCACAAAAAACTCTTTTAGCTTACCACTAGGAGTAGGTCAAATGTGGATAACTTGCACATTGTGTTTCTGATAACCTGGATCTGATGTATTTTCAGTCTTTCAGTGCTTTCTTTTACAAACAGGTGCTATGAAGGCACCAGTAACATAGGAAGTGGAGTGAAGCTCTAAAGATCCATAAGCTTCTGAAAATGGGAGCTTAAAGTCATGGTGCAGAAGAAAGAGATCTTACGAACTCCTGTAAGCATTTATTGCTGAATCTTTTGTTTTGGGTGAATGCATATGCACTTATTATTGGGAAGTGAGAAAAAGAGGATAGTTGGGATCAGTTAAAAGGAAAACTTGTAAAAGTTAGCAATTTATTTTTTTTTTAAAACGTTACTGGATAGTTAGAAAAATATTTTCTTTGCTTTACAGACAGTGTAACATTATGGATAATAAACTCAAATCACTGAGGTGTAACAAAAAAGGGATTTTGTTCTGGCTGACCTGTTCAAATCAAATTCAATGTCACCTTTGAGGTTGTAACAGATGTCTGTATAGATCGGAAGCTGAAATTCCTTTTCTGATAATATTCAAAGCATTCGGTGTTCACTCCACAGAACCTGATACTGCATTTGCTGTCTACTGAAGTGAATTTTCTCTCCATTGCAATCAAGAGAAGTATTGCATTTGACTATAGCACGCAGCAGTTTTACATCAGGACTCCAGTTGTTATTTTGCGNGCAAGAGCACACCAAAGGCCCATCATGTCTATTCTGTATTATTTAAGCAAAAGCTTTCAACTTTTTTTTTTTTTTTTTTTTTGAGATTTCCCTGTCTTCTTTCAAGCATTTCCTTTCCTTTCTTTAATTTACTGTCTTATTAATAAGAAGTCCAAATTATTCAAGCAAATATTGTTATAATGAATGCTTGACTTGCACGGTACCAACTTTTGTACTAAATTATTCAGATAAAAATAAACATGGACAGTTTGGAAACAAGCTAACACGATGAACTAGACTAAATGAATTCATGAAAAACAGTGCAAATATTTGTAGGTAAATTTAACTGTAAGGATTAAGTGAAAGGGGAAGAGATAATTTTATTTAAAGAAAAAGGAAAATTAAAGTAAAGATTCTTCCTCATGTTTGCTTCACTGATAGATCTATTGTAGCTATGCATGTGGGGATTTAACTAAGGGTTTACTCCATATTCCTGATGTCTTTATGGTCATTCCATAAGTGGTCCAAATTACTGAAGGAGCTCTTTATAGGAAGGCTGTTTTTGACTTTGGTTATTTTATTAATTAACTGCACTTTAAAAAAATGCAAGCAAGTTGTCACAGAGAAGGGAAATTCCTGTGTCATCTCATTAGCATATGGATGCTCTGTCCTGCTGTGCACATATAAGTGTGCAGTGCTGTTTTAGATGACCTCATTTTCAATGATGATTTAGTCCAGCTACTCCCCAAATGCTGCCGGGGCACCAGGAGGGTCTCTAAGTCACAAGCGTGTGTTTCGCCTGTGCAAAAGACACCAACAAATGGGATATTCAGGCTCTGGACTTTGTGTTCTCATTGCCACACTTGCTGCCTGTCCAGTCAATTATTGTGGGAATACCACGCAAATTCAACATCCCCCAAGAGGTTTCTACAGCTGACAACTTTTCATGTTCACAGATGCTCTCATGCAGCTATGTTGTGGTTGGACACACACACGGGGGCTGCCACAGCTCCCCAGGGACTGCAAACAGTCCCCATGACAGCTGGGCTCTAGATGCAAAGTCTGCTCCTGTGCCCCTGGAGCCAATGGCCAGGGTAGCCACCTTCAATAAGGGGACTCAGATGTAAATAAAGGTGTATAACTGGAGAAAAGGAAGGCATCTTCTCAAGCATATTTATGTTTGATTAACTGGATGGGAACTGATAGTTCTGCAAGCAGCTGAGTTAGATTATCCATTTTTCAAGTCCTGAAAGAGAGAATGTCAATTCAATGAGTTGAACAAGTATTCAGTAACTCATGAAGAAAAGCTAGTTATTCAGTATTAGGCTGAGAAAACTGCAGGAGGAACAACAGTTATGGGTAAAATGGTTCTTCTTAGCAAAGTATTCAGGACAAAGCAGTACAGTGCAAACCAGTTCAGACTGGGCAAGCCAAAACATTAGGCCTTTTTTGCAAATATAGAGCTTTTTTCCAGTTTTGTTCCTGTAAAATATTCCAGGGTACTGAGAGGAAGATGATTTGTACCTTTTTGTCACATCATATAGATGCTTCTGAGGCAGAAATGTAGACACCCTGTAGTCTTTCATTTAACTGCTAGTGCGATTTGTGAGCATGTATAGTAGTGCCTTCACAGTGGTCATGAATTGGGATTCTGCCATGCAGTACAATCACAGGACAAATGGCTCCAGCTCCAAGGAGCTTCCTAAACTTCCCAGGGTTTCCAGATAGACTACTTCCTGCAGAGGCAAAAATCCCGCTGCAGTTATTACTATTCTTTTAGACTACCAGCACTCTGTACAAAATATGTTTCAGTGCCTATCAAAGAAAAGCAAGATATGCATATGTATATAATTCATATATAACTCTGTCACATAAATACATTTCCAGGCACTCCCAGTATTTCATTGTCTTATGTTTTTGATTAAAAAACCCCAACATATTTAAAGGACTGTACTATTCTTTTTTTTATCTGAACTCAAAGATGCACAGCAGAGAAATATGTGCAGGAATTAGCTTTTATTTATTTCATTTTTTTTGTGACATTCATTGTTTGCTTATCCCAGGCTCCAAATCACCCGCTGAACAACATGAATATTCAAGAGTTGTCAGGAGCTGCAGCCAGCTTAATTTTTCTTAAGAATTCTAGCACATACAGCGACAATGAATGCACTTTTGTATGCAGTGGTTGTGCATGAAATGTTCCCTGATATTATTATTTTGGAAACTTTCTGAAAAAGTCTGAGTAATACTCATGGTTATCCCAAAACCTCACAGCTCAGAGGAAAAAAAAAAAACAAAAAAACAAAAAAACAAAACAAACAAAACCCCCCAAAACCTTAGGTAAACACACAAGCTAAAGATCTCTCTGTTCAGACATAAATATTTGTTACCTTAAAGACAAATTTAGGAATGTATATGTTTGAATAACTTTACTCATACAGGCAGGCACAGTGAACTCAGCAGGATACATGAATTAGGTTACTTGGGTGTGATTTCAGAACAGTATATCAGTCTTCAGTGACTAAGTATGTGGTTTTGGAAGGGAAGGTTTGTGATTACCCAGAGAAAGAGGTTACAGCATAAGTATACGATTCTGGATCAATCTGTGAATGTTTCAGACTTTTAATGGAATTTGCGAGTGCCATTTATTCTCTTCATCAGGATTCTGGAGTCCTAAAATACATGTATGCATGATGTTCATGTTATAGTCGGGAATACAGTGGTGACTGTAGTGAATAATGGGGCCTATGAGATTTGTGCTAACAGAAAACCATCGCAGCAACATGGACTTTTGAGGATGACTTGGAGAAAATCTCCATTTGTAGTTTGATTACTGGGAAGACAGTGCTCAGTGTGCTTGAGAATGCTGTAGTGCTCTGAGATATCCCAGATACACTGCTACAGGAAGAGAACGGATTGATATCCAGACCTAAGAAAAATGAATCGTATTCAGTCAGACTCCTAAATAACTTAATATTTGCTGTAACAGCATCTTGGTTTTTTACAAGTGGTGAACAAAGTTTTTTTTTAAGAGGCAATTGTTTAATACATGCATGGGTAAGAACCTGCCTTGACTCTAGAGTGTGGTCAATGCAAATATTTCCTTATCTGCCCATGTCTTCTCTTCTGAAGAGTACCACTATCAGAGTTAAATAGATTCTTGCTCTTTGAAATAAAGTAGTTAAGATCAGTTAGAATGGAGAGGCTTTTATGTAGTTGAGATTTCAGAACACAGTCAGTTATTTATAATATAATTCTGTTTTGGTTGTGCCCAATTTCCTTTAGCACAAATATTTTGGGCCTGAAATTTCCTGTTCTTGGTATGAAGTGATTTGAAAGTTTGAATAAAACACAGGTGAGGTTTTGAGGATTTTGAAATTACACAATAGTGTCTATTTTTAATAATGGTCTAATCACATCTTCACATTAAACAAGAATCTGTACAAAGAAAGACACTGCTAGTAGAAAAGCAAGGCTTTTCCAAAGTCAGAATACAACATAGATGCTAATTCTAGAGGGCACCTTTCCTCCCTGATTGAATGTCCTCTTTGTTTTAGATCTCATAAACCCTTAAAGTCTGTCTTCATGCTTTGCTTACAAGAAGATCTAGATCCCCAAACATCCTCACACAGGATCCTTGTATTTAGTTTGTTTTCAGTTAACAACAATAACAGAAAATCACAGCAAAGCAAAAGATATAGAGGTACAGACTTAGGCATATACTCATGACTGTATGAAAAAGCACTTTCATACTTATGTATATGAAAAAGCAGTCAATAGATTAAACACACTTACATGTTTCCTCTTTTCCTGAGGAGTCTGCATTAGGTAGGTATTTCCCAGGCATCACTATGTTACCCAGAATTTTGTCAGGCCTTTGGTTATTAACAATTCATTTTATATGTGGTTATCACAAAGAAAAGATATTTTGCTTTTTGGGCCTCAGTAGGATAAATCTGAGATCCCTGGGCAATGAGAACTAGAAAAATATTTCTCTTCAAAAAGAGTCATGCATTTTTCCAGAGTTGAACTTGTCAGTGTTCAGCACGAACAGTGAAGAAAACCAAACTATTTTTTTTTATCTCAGACAAAAATGTGCCAAACCTCCTTCAAAAAGCTTTGCCGTAAGCAAAGCAAACAAAAATAAACAAAACATGACTCTAAAACAAAACATGACTCTAATACCAAACGCGTGGCTGCAGTGGAAGGCTCTCTGCTCCAAGTCTGTTCTGTATTGCTATTCATTGGAAGAGAAAGAACATGATCTCAATGGTCCTACAGGTTCCTCATTTTGCAAAGTTTTCCAAAGGCAGTTGTATTAAGTATTTTTTTGCCTTTCTGATGGATGTTACCTTTTTGGTTTTTTTTCTTTATTGGTAGTAAGGAAAGAGGGAATAAAGGGGAAATCCAATTTCATTAACTTGCATGAAATAAGTAGCCCAGGTAAACCACTGGTGTCAAACAAGAGGACAGCTGGAATCGGTTTCTTACTGTTACAACCTCAGCCAGATTTTTCTTTCTGCTCTTTCTTCTTTCATAATTAAATTATTCATTGTTCATAGGGATTTGGGCCTCTCACAAGCATTTCCTGCCATCCTTTAAGCTGTGAAATATGAGGATAAAGACTGCCTGGAATTGAAAAAACTCCCATTTTTGTTTTACAAAAACCTAGTAACACCTGTGTTAGGTCTGTCCCTGTAGACTAATTCCATTTCTCCACTGTTGAGTTTTCACTCAGTCTCCTCATATTGCAGCTCTGAGGGTTTTAATAAATTTACAAGAAGTTTCATTGTAGTAAAAATTGATTATAAGTTCCAGCAAGCTATAAACTCTTGGGGGAAAGTAGAGGAAATAAAAAGAAATATGGAGCAATAAAACTATATGGTGTTTGCAAACAAAACAGAAAAATGTTTTAAGCAATACATGTTACTAATGAAAGTTAATGACCCAGAAACAACTGAGTATCATCCAGATCTTCCTCCCAACCTGCTTCTGTCTCTGCTCCTTCTTCCTTCATCCAAATAAATCCTGGGGAAATGTTATGATAATGTTCTGCTGTATCTTCTCCCCTCATATCAGTCATACGTGCAACATGTTGTCACCTGTGTATTAATTTGCATGGAGAACTGCTCTAGTTCAGCCTGAACCACAACAACATTTAACAAAGTGAGAAAATGGAAAGATTTAATTTTGATTCAACCAAACTTTTTTGAAGGTGAGGGGCACAGGGAAATGAAACACTTTTAATTTTCATTCTTGAACTGTGGTCCACTTACATAAACAAGTCATTTTTTTCTGAGGAAAAAGCTAGAAGACTCATTTCAGAGCCAGACCTTTTTTACTGAATAACCTCAGGGGGCTTCTGGGACTCCTGTTTGCTTTGAAACCTAGTGAGGTTTGTCCTGGGTCTATGACCAGGGTCAAGGCTGTTCCAATATTTGTGGTTCTATGGCAGTCCAGCAGGAATCTAGAAATAACTCATCTGGAACCTGAACTGTGTTTGTTAGAACTGCTACAAACCTGAGGTCTTCTGAAGGACCTTCAGAGCTGTTTTGGTTTTTTTTAAAGTTCAAGGTATCTGTCATCATACTTGCTTCTTTTGTCCACCTCTTCACCTCAAGACTTAACTTCAATAATGGTGATGTTGGGAGACAGAGGCAGCTAATGTTTGCTTTAAAGTACAGGTTTGATTCCTTTCTTGCCAACTCTCTGTTTAATTCTTTACTTAGACTGGGAGCTTTTTATGCAAAAGCATCCTCTTTTTACTTCTGTGCAGGACTTTGTGGGTGCTACCAGAAATTCTTGTTAAATACCATGATCCTATGGCTAGCTTTACTTACTTTTACAGACAGATTTTTATAATAGGTGTGTTTCTATAATGCCATGAAAACACTTACTGTTTCTTGTTGTTTCAAGCACTTTGCAGCTCAGCCTCACATGAACTGTACACAGAGCAATTCTTATCAGAGTTCACTTAATAATTACATTACCCTCATGGGGAATGGACTAGCAGTCACACAGGTGAAAATAACATTGCTATTACTGTTCATTTATAGACATAAATTGACATGTGGCTCCATAGTATATTGGCATAAATTTATCATTTCCTTTACTATAATACTCTCTGTATTTTTCTTCTTAGGCATCTGAACATAGTACCCTTTTTCAGTATTTTCATTACTCACAGTTGCATGCTATTGTGGGGCAAAAAAAGAAAAGCTGGCTTTGCAAACATTCAATAAGCTGAATCTTGATCTCCTGTGGACCACCTAGAGAAAGAATGACTCTCTTCTATTTCTCTGATGTGGATTTCTGTTGTCTCCCTTGGTAAGACTAAAAATTTATCACACAAATTATCCCTATTTGTGGTACAGCGTATATGACAGCTCAAAATTTACTTCCATTGTCGTCTTTAAAAGTTATTCAGGAGATTTGTTTGCAGTCTGCCATCTACCACTAACATGATGCCAAAGTTTGTGTGGTCTTTGATATGACAATATTATGTTTTTGGGCTTGAGTGTGCTTTAAATAGCATAACCTGCATGCATTAAGACAAATATAGAAGAATCTTGATTATTATTTCAATATTAATTGTTGTCTCCTTTTCCTTATTGTTTCCACTCCTTCAAATGCATTACCTTGTTCTGTCAATAGAAAAGTAAGAGGAAAATAATTTTTCAGCCTCTGCAAGACTGTATGCTCTTTATTGGAAATGATGTATCCTTTCCTTAGTGGAGAAAGGACTGAAGTTCTCCATCAGTCCCTTTTTAAGATGGCTTTGCGTGCTTAGGTGAGCTAGATCGAATCTCAAGAACTTCAGGGAACGGTATGTTTAGTTGAGTTTGAACTTGTGTGTTTTTCTTGTTTCATTTAGAGGGTTTCATTTGAACACATTGGTCACGTGACGTGTTGCTTTTGCCCAAGCCTCTTAAAAGGCTGTAAGTAAGCCAAACGTCTTGCCTTAATAGGTGAAGATGTTCTTTTGGACTAGCTCTGTAACCTGGTTCAGCGTTTTTCTTCTTTACAAAACTTGAAGTTTAGGTGCAGAAATAATAATGAACAGCCATTTGCAGAAGGCTTAAAATGAACCTTTCCTTACATGCATATTGAAATATATTCAGTAACATCTCTCAAAAATGTCACCTGCTGCTTTGAAGCATTTCTTACTCCATTTAGAACAGAGCAACTCTTCCATTGTCTGCCACTTTATATGGTCTTGTATAAGCCAGGTCTGTAACCTTTTTGCTTCTGCAAATAAGGTTCAGTAGCAAACTGCTAGTCCCTACCAGGCCTTTGGTGTCTGCCCCTCACTTTCAATTCTTTCTTGGAAAGCCTATATAAGGTCTGGTTTGACAGGTATTGCCAGAAGTTAAACTCTTCCAACAGCTTTGAAGTTCAGAAAATATGCAAAGCTTCCCACTGTGTGAATGCCCAATAAATAATTACATAACAGAAATATGAAGGTAGCTATAAATAAATAACTAGCAGAATCAAAAACTGGGGAAATCAAAAAGAAACAGTCCATAATGTAAATATGTTTTGTAAAATTATATTTAAATGACCTTCTGACTGTGAAATGCAATTAGTTTTCTTCCCTCCAATGTGTTCAACTTGTTCAATGTGGGACAAAGTAGAAAATACATGTGCAATTCATAACACAGCCCAAAATATCTGGGATCTATGCAGTCCTGCAGGCAACACGTGCCAAATACTTTTGTTGTTCAGAGCGATACTCTGCAAAAGAGCCTTTAAAATGCATTTGGACTGAATGTGTTGCTTTCTGTCTGTAACCATTGGACACGGTATTTCTGTGAAACCTGCAGTAATATGAATGAACTAGCTAGCAATCAGATACGAAAGCCTTTTTGGTTTGTTTTTAAAGGTAAAACCAGAAAGAAGTGGGAAATACAAGACAGTGCTACTCTCAGATATGTATAGTATGGTTTTCCCTCAGGACATGAAGAAGCTCTTTCAGGTACCAGAAGATTTATAGAATTTTATTATTAACTGCTTTGTTCATGTTTTTTAACATAAACTTTGGTAGATGCTTGCAGATCCACTTTCACTGAGGAAGCATGATCTTTAATCCACTTTGTAGACCTTTTGAGTAGGTATGACAAGTATTTCCATTTTCATCTAACTGAAGTAATACAGCTCAATAAATAGCTAAATTCAGATATATTATCTAATTTTGTTCAAGCAGTGAAACAGAAGGCAGGAAAAATGGAAAGAATTGGAGGAAAAGGAGGAACTGGAGGGCCCAGTAGTATTTCAGGTCTGTTTAGACATGTCAGATTCCTAGGGATCATCTTTCTAGCATGTGAAAATAATAATCTCTTATAAAGAATCATGGGATACTGTTACTTGCTGTAAAAACTTGACTCAAAATAACCTTATAAAGCTAAAGCTGGAAAATATATACAAACTGTCCTTACAATATGAATGTATGTATTATATTCCTGAAATTATAGCATTTTAAAATAGAATACTTCTTATTTTAATTTGGCAGTTACACTTTTACACTTCAAAAACATATGTGTTAAAAGGGATATAGACAATGTACTTACCATTATGCAATTTTGTCTATCCGAGGAATCTAAAGAAACTTCTGGCATTCTGTGTTCTCTTATATATTAAAATGAAAGCTGTTATTTAGATGAAACTATGTACCCTTCATGACTGTTGTATCTGGCCTCTACATTAGGGAATGCAAGTAATGAAATTTTAGCTCCTGCTGCATGCCATAAAGGAGTGAAATCTATAGACACCTGCTTCCAGTCCATGTCTATTTTTCTCTCTCCTCTCTTCGTGAAATATAAAACATAACTGGTAACATTTAGTGAACTTTTTCACTAAGCAATTTTGCCTTTTGGGGGATCGAAATTGATTTTTCTTATCTTCATGTGAGAACACTCAGAGTGTATCCCTTTTTCCTCTCCATGGGAGGTGTTCAGTGAAATCAGCCGTGCAGGATAAGAAGTCACTGCCTTTAGGGCATGAGAAGGAGCTACTCTATATTCAGGCATTTTTCCCTTATTTTGGAAGGAGAGAACCTGAATCAATCATCAATCATGAAAAAAGGGACAAGAAGTGTACTGATCAGATGGAAAACAATATAGAAATATATCAACTGAAACTGGAAAAAATCTATAAAGAGGATAAAAAAGCTCAGCTAAACATGAAGCTTACTTATTTTGTTGAGCTGGATTATGGTGATAGTATGCAATTCCATCATTTATTCATTTCTTATGAATACCCTGAGACTTCTGTCAGTGAATGTAAAATCTTTCTCTGTGGTCAAAACCTTGATAAAGCATCTGCAATACTTCTATCTTACTACTCTGCATAGTTAAATGGGACTGTAATGGAACATGGGCCTTTTCTTGACCTTCTTCTGCAGGCTGGCTTATACTCATCATATCTGCCGACTCTGATGTCAAATATAATACAGCATGGTATGAGATTCACAAGTATGAATACATTAAAGAAATACAGTTATCCTGTGCCTAACTGCAGTTAGCAGCTAGGTATAGTTAGCAGTTAGATGAAGGCATTTGGACTTTAGGTGATTTACCACATTAAGTTGATAATAAAATCCTCTTATATTTACTAGAGGCATGGATTTCACTCACTGTTTTGCTACATAATTTTTATATGCAAAAGAGAAAGGGATAACTTAAAGAAAACTGTTTTCTTGGTGACCTTTAGAAGTGATGCCAGGAAATCAGACAAGTCCAAAGCTTCTGCCAAATGGTCATGACAAAATGGCCCAGGAAAGTGGTTAGATCAGGACTACACAGAATAAAAATTCAGGGAAGACTCATGATCTATAGGTAATGCTTGTAGTGCTCAGTATACAGTAAACAACAGTGCAGTTAAACGCAGGAGATGGAAATAAATCTCATTCAATGGATATAAAATATGACCAACATCAGTGCAGAAGGGGACTCAAACAGATGTTAAGAGAAGTGAGAATCATACTTTGTAACAAATAGCTGCAAAGAAAATGACTCACATAACAGGTAAAGGAAATAACAATTACAGTATACCATACAATAACGGAATGAGTCATAAACCATTTGAATCAGACGAGAGAAATATAACTGTCAGTTTTGTGGTGGGGAGAAATGCAATGACTGAGACTTCTGAAAAATCAAAAAAACCTGAGCAGTGAAAAACAATTCTCTTGGAAGAAGCAAAAATTCTGGCATTGGTTATATAGCTCCAAGTGCTGTCTCTGTCATTCTAAGTTAATGGCCACATGGTGGAAAACTTCTTCGTATTTGCATTTTTTCTCACTGACCACAAAGGATAGGTGATTCTTTATTTATGCTGTGCAAGTCATGAGCAAGAACACTGAACTGTCATTGCAATGGCTAAACTAGTATGTCAAAGGATAGACAAGATGCATCTGACTGAACTTTGCTCAGCTCAGTGGAGCTTAGAAACCAAATTGCTGTGTGAGCCCCAAATCCTCTTTCCAGTTCCTTCACTCCAAGGCCAAATCTGGTTATCATGTAGTGAGTGACACCTGGCAGAAGGCAAGCACAGATCCTGTGCCCTGTTTCAGAACACTGGATGGTGCTGACAGGTATGCAGTCCCCCATACATGACACAACTCACCTTTTAACTTGCCTCACAGGTTTCTCTACATCAAAACAAACAAACTAAAGCCTGTTTGGCTTCCCTTTCCATTNATTGGGGTTAAAACACAACACAGACCCATTAAAATTTGGCAGAATTGCCAGAGGAAAAGTAGTTCTTGTGGCAACCTTTCCTCGACTTTCCTTATACCTTTGACCACAGCATTTGAAATTCATGGTGCTTAAGAATTTAAGATACTTTAGGTTTAAACTTTAATGATTTAAGTTGTTTAAAGAACTCACAACACAGTGATTTCTTGGAGTGAGTTAGCACTCTCCTCATGCATTCAGATACCAGTGTCTTAGTCATGTCTACACAGAGAGCTTGGGTTAATTTAAGACAATTCTTAAAACTTCACCTGCTGCCGTATGCCTGAAAAATACCAAGTTAACTTCCAGCTCATCCTGTTTCTGAAAGCTCTGCTTCCAGGTAAGAGACCAAGATGTTCCCATTAGCTTTCAGCTCTCCTATCTTTAGAGAGCACTTGGCATCCAGTTCCTTTGTACTCAAGTTTCTATCTGAGCTGCTTCCATGACACAGAGAGGGTCAGGATGGCTGCAGGCCAGATCAAAAAAAAAAAGCCCCACATTGCTTAAAAAAAGGGAAACCTGCTATAGGCTATACATCCAGCAAAAATAAGTGAAATATGGAAAAACTATAATACAGACCAAGGTGCAAATGAGGAAACAGTAACTTACCTGGCTCAGGTAAACTGTCATGGACTTTAAAGACTTAAAATCTTCCTATCTTTTTCCTTAAGTTCAGAAATATTTTTTGGTAATTATTTTCTTGTAAGACTTATTCAATTTAGAAACAATTCTGCAGCTTTTTGCACGTATACTTTTTGTACTTATACCAAACAGTTGGTTTAAGTCTTGTGATAAAACAAATAATGCTTGCAGCTTGGCCAAATCTTAATTCTAGACAAGACTACCAGTATTAGCCAGTGATATTGAAATAAAGAGTGTGAGATGCAGTTCTGAGAGACTTTCAGTCAATGACCAGCCCTGAAATAGATTTATCTGGAACTCTTCATTCCTCTCAAAAGATAATCTGATTCTATTGTCTGAAACTTCATTAAACTCAAAAGATTTTTTTGTGTGTGTGGAAAATGAAAGTAATGTAAGTTTTGGCATATGAAGCCGAAGGAATCGGATAAATTCCTCCTAACATACTGTATAATTCTGGAATGTCTATATTCCTTTCAGCAGCAATTTCCTTTGTGTGAACATTCACGGTATCTGAAGTTGATTGCACTTGCTTTTTCCTGTTTCTTTATTATAAAATATTATCATCACCCCAGGACTATCAGAAAGAAGAGAGGAAATGCTTTAGAACTAAAATAGTAATTGGTAAATTGCAATTTTTTCTCTGTTGATATTTTCTTGCTTTCTGGTTGATTCCCACTGTGTTTGTAGTATTTTACAGAATCAAGCTAGATGAAGTTAATGCAAATCAGTTTTTTATTGCCATAGGAATGAAAAACTGTATGAAATCTGGGAAAATAAAGCATATCACTTTTGATTTCACAAAACACCATGTGCAGTTCAGGTAAAGCTAACAAAAACATTTTCAAACAAAACCAATGCAACAGAACCTCATGCAATTTTGTTCAAGTTACTTTTGACAAAAGAGTAGATAAGCGATGCTAAACATGATGGTGATTTCTTTCTTTTTCTTTTTTTTTTCAAATAAAATATAAAGGATTGTTTTATTAAATTTTAGGAAAAAATACAGGAACTAAAATGAAATTAATGAGGAGAAGAAAAGTTACCAAAAAAACCCTCAGTTGTTCTTTCCTAACTATAGGTCTCATATATTTTGAAATCATGTGTCTTTACCTTCAGTATTTGCCATTATAGATTACACTCTGTAGGTTATATTGAACTGCCTGTAAAAGACAGGATGTATAATCTATTGGAAATAAATGTGTTAGGTTGAAACCTCAAAAATGAGCTTCAATAGCAAACTGTGTGTTCATTTTGTTTGGGATCAGATGTCAAAAGATTGAGGTACAAGCTGGAACAAAAAACAACCAAACACAAGAAGCTAATGAAGTTTGGTGTTACAGGGGAGGGAAAATTATATGGAAAATTCCTATTGCTGACGTGGGCTTCGGTGTTCTAACACACTTACTACAGGAAATAGAAAGAAACACTGTGAAGTTCTCAGCTTCTGCAGCTCTACTCAAAGGATTTCCCTAGGGAAAAATCAACAAAACTTCTTTTGGTGAGTCCTGTGGGATGGTCCAGAAACACAGCAACATATCTGATGTGGAAAACAGGGACTGCAAATATATTAATTTTATCCCATGCGAGCTTCCCCTTTATCACATGCACACTGGCTGATCTACTTGAGAACATGAGAATATACTAACAATACTGTAATGAATTTCTCTTGTCACCCTTCAAGTACGAAAAGGGAGTTCACAAAGAAAAGCAAGTTGAAGAACTGAACATGGAACACAAGTCTCAAAACTCAAGGAGGAACCTAAAGACTAAGTACAGTGCTAGGCCACCTGGGCTTGACTGACAAGGAACTATCGCAAGGCTCCTTCACACAGATTTTTCAATTTTTATAACATAAGAATTTTGAACAGAAAACAGATTTTCCATACCTGTCATTTAGTCAATGTACTGTGAATGACACCAAATTACATGGAAAAGCAAAGAGGATGGAGTTAATGGAGGAACCACAGCTGAATTAATAAAGAATGCAAGTATGAGTGGGAGGTAGTTTCTAGGCACAGTAGGAAGTCTAAGATACATCTTGTTTTCCCTAATTGGGTGAAAAATAAATCACTCATGCATGCCCCATGCTGGTTTTCAAAACACTTGCACTGAAGCCCAATTTACCTTTATGGACTAATCAGGAGAAAAGAGTTTGGAGAAAAATCTCTTTAAAATGCAGCTCAGGGAGAGAACCAGATCCTCAATGTATGTAAAAAGCAAAGTACCTATTGCAGTCAGTGGAACTCTGCTAGGGAATCTGGCTGCTAAAATTAACTCTCATCTCTGGCTACCCTAATTACCAGCTTTCCACTCTAAGCTAGAGTACTTTCCCATAAGAACTGAGGACACTCTTGGTGGGCTGAGCGTTATTGGCTGTAGCATTTAGGGTGGGCTCAATGAGAGGTTGCACGAGATGCTTGAATGTCTTTGGAGAGATTTTAAGGTTTATCTTTACAGGCACTTTAGGAAATATAAGATGAACTAGCTGTAAGTTTTATTTGACATTTCTTGCAGGTATGGTAAGGCCCCTTACATTTGGGTCAGTGTCTTTCCCATTCACGCAGAGGCAGTAAAAGCAATTTGTGAAGGCCATAACTAGTCCAAACTGGGAATGTTGTCCTATGCCACCAGATTGGTCACCTCTGCTGAGGTCTTGCTACCAGAACATGGAGATGATGACTATGTTACCTCAAGGCAAATGATATTGCTCAGGTTAAATGTCTGGCTCAAGAGAAAGCTATCAGGCTTCCTTGAGGACGAAGAAGAGAGGAAGGCTCTGTCTCGAGAGGTAGCAGCAAAACAGTGGTGGTGGTGTTTTTACATCTGCCTTTTGCTGAGGAAATTCAAGCTTTGCCCTGAACAAGGAAGCTTTTGAGTAGCTGGAGAGAAGGAGTTCCTTAACAAAGTTTCTACCATAGCTCTTGTTCTTGAAGATTGGCTACAGGAACCTCATGATGAAAGCCAAGTAGACTTTGACCCACAGTCATGTGGGCTCTGGTCTTCTCTCTTTTGGTCCTTATTTGCTAAAGAAATACCCTGTGGGATCTGTTCCTGTATCTGGACTTGAGCAGCAGCCTGGGTTACCAAGAAAAAATCCACCATGCTCCCACTACCACCTTGTCTTGGCACTGCCTTCCACATAAAAGAATGGATCCCCTAAACAGAGTTCTTCAGATGAATTGTCTATGATCAGATTCTCTTTGTTGCGTGGCAAACAAAGGTACCGTTGCTCATGTGGAGGGAAAAAGAAGGGATGAATACAACTGTTACATATTTTTCCAGCAAATTTTTACTGATAGCCAGTAAATGAGGAAGAAGTGCCTCAAAGTCCTTCTCTAGTTTTAAAATGAAAATAAATACTTGAATTAGAGGTTTGTTGACCTGGGAGTAGTGTAGGTGAATAAACCAGGGAAGTAGAAGGTGGTTGGTGTTTGTTGGGTTTTTTTGGTTTCCCCCCCACACCTACATTTTGTAATGATATACATTAGCGATCACTCAGCAGAACCCAAATGTGTCTCTAGATATTGGCAAGACTAATTTAGACAGATGTTGTGAATTTCCCCTAACTGGTTTCCTCCTAGCTGCTGAATCCTGATCTGTACCATCGTTCTTGTTCCAGTGCTGGGTCTCTCCTACAGCACAGAGCACCTAGCTGAAATGAACAGTGTGCAGGGCTGGTGGCAAGAATTCAGTAGAGGTAAGACTGAGAAAGATCTTGTAGTCTTTCACCTCTGTGATTGGGATAAGTTTTTATGCATGCCTCTGCAAACTGTTCCTTTGATATTGCCATCAGGGAGTTTTAAATGGAAATCACAGTTCACAAAAAATGAAGTATTAGTGTTCCAGATTTCATTTTAAGTCATGAAAGGTTTCTGTACCAATGTTGATGTCAAAAACACTAGACTCATAATGCACTGTACTTCCTCACAAAGGAGATTTAAGGAGGAGTAAGTCAGTGAGAAATTCTTCCCAGTATACTCAAGATTATAAACCATGGCTAACTCTGCTTAGAAACAGATTTGACTCTCGTGCATCTTCAAATATATATGAAGTATGGAAAGAAAACATCAAAAAATTACATTAGTTTCTGTCTCATGACAAACAGCAGAACCTGATCACGAAACTTTAATCAAAATGAATTCTCAACAGAAAATGTGTTCTCTGTAGAACTGGTGATACTTTGATTTTATCAACATTTTTTTCTTATCTATTTTATTTTCATCAAAAATATTTTCCTCCTGTAAAAAAGACTGAAAGCTCCTGGTAAAATACTAAGCAGAGTCATGGGAAGGATTTATTTTTAATTCATTTTGTAAAATCATGTAACCAATGTGATTGGAAAATGCACATTAAGAAACAATTAGACAGTGTTATGCAAAAATTCATTCCACAGCACTCCTGCTGTCATAGCTAGCAGAAACCTGAAGAAATAAATGCTTGGATGTGTATATGCAAATTCTTTGCTTGGTTAGTCACACCTGAACCTGAAAATCAGAGCTCATAGACAAATATCTATGAATTTGACCTTTACAAATAACTGTATTGTATTTAGATCCATATCCAAAATTCAGAGAAATTATTTCCATTCATCTATTAGCTTACTATGTAATAATTTATAAATGCATTTTAGAAGGACTGAGAGGGGGTTTTGTTTGTTTGTTTACAAAATTCAAAACCAAAAAGATGCAAAATATATTTTTAAAATAAATTGTACAGAAAATTATTCCCTAAAACATTTAATTTCAATAATTAGAATTTTCTGATGAACAAAAAAAAATGTTTACATGCATAATACTTGGCTAGCTCTAAAGAATGCTGTTCCTACTAATAGGAATGTGTGTGAGCATGTTTGTATATGTGTGCAAAACAATCAGTGCACTTCTGAAATGGATACAAACCATTATATTCAGTATGGCGGCACCATCAAATAACAGCCTACATTCAAGATAGTTTTCAAAATAATAAACCTTTCCCTGAAGCAGGAAGGAATGATTATATTTGTCTGATTCTGAATAGCATATTAATCGGAAACTGTTGCTGTTTGCAGTCATCGGGGCTGTGTTGCTCCTTAATGACTATGCTGTCCATCCTCACTAGATTCAATCAGTTATCAAGAAGAAGTTGCAGTCTTTGTTAAAAAGGCCAGCTGTTGTGAATGTAATCCTGCTGTGGAAAGCTGAATTCCCTCTGAAATAAACCTGTTCTTTTTACTTCCATGGGATTTTTGAGATTAACTTTCAGTGACTGTTTCTATGGTGAGCAACTCATTATATAGGTACATCAGCCATCTCTGCAGTCTATACTGGGATGGAGGTATGATGCTCACCCAGCAGGGGAATGTAGCTGTCGCATTTTTTAATGTATTTTCTGGCTTGGGACTATGTTAGGATCATGCTGGTTTTTGTGAGATGTACTGCAGGGAGAATTTGCCAGTGAGGTAGGAATGGCCAACAGCATATTGATTTCATTCATTATCCTAAAGAGGTCTGTAGTATGGCATCCACAATGAAATTATGGTGACCTTAGGTCTTTAGTTCTCATATTTTTACCTTGTAAAAAGTGATCTTTCAGGAGCTATGAAGACAATTTTCTACATTGATGTAGATACAGAATTCCTTATTCACTGTATTTTCTGGCCATACCCCTCCTGCCTGCAGTGGGACTCCTCTCACACAGAAAATAAAACTCTAAGAATTTGATTGCAAAAACTCATTTTTCCTTAGAGCAAATGAAAGCTAATGCCATGCAGCAAAACTGCTTCTCAAGCCTTTTATATTCTCTGATCAGGTACTCCACTGAATTCTGCTTTGCTTTCTGCTAATTTTAGCAGAGGAAATATGAGACATAATCAAGGAACATCTTTCAATAGAAAACATATTTTGTTAATTAACAGACTCATCCATGAGGTAAGAGGAATTTGATTTTGTGGATATCTCTGTTCAAAGAATTGCTTTTTTATGCTCCAGAACCATGATATGGCTTTCTTCCATTGTTACATAGCAGACTGGACAAATGATTTGGCATCTAATCTCTTTCTTTTGTTGCTTTACCTTTAAATTGCCACAAAATTACATTATAATTTGTTGATCCTTCTCTGAGGACATCTGGAACATCATTTATGTATTAAATAAACTAAAACCATTCGAACCTATTAAGCTTTTACAGAGATGTCACTCTATTTTTTCAAATTCTTTTTTTCTACTGAAATAACAGACACAGTTTTGCCAAGTTTCTTGGCAAGGGGAATTAAATTCATCAAAGCCCATATTAAGTCTTTTAATTGTCAGACCTCTGTTCTCTTATATAGACAAGTAACAGTTTAGAAGTACTTTCATCTTTTAGAGTAAGATGTATTCAAACATGAACAGCGTGGCTATTTCTTCTGGCAGGGAATCCACAAACTTCTTCAAAGGTATCAAATGAAAACACCCTGATGAAGTTTTTGAATTTCTGTTCTGGCACAGTTCAGGCAAATATGAACATTCAGCACTCAAAACCATTTTAGAATTCAATATGCCACTTGTTTCTCATGTGTCCAACATTTCTATAATAGATATTCTCTCAAATACAAGCTCTTTCAAGGTTTTCTGACTTGCTTGATTTCAGAGAAACCTTAATAATTCAGTATGTGCAATTTCTTCCATCTTCCCTTTCTTTTTTATCTCCTGTACAAAAGGATGGGAGATAAGACATACTAGACAGTATTGTGAAAGGAAAATTTCTTTGTATTCAAATGTTTTTATAGACATAAAGTTATTGACTTTTTACCAAGTGAACCAAGCACCAACCACAAATATTTTATTAACATCTCTTCCACATGTGTATGGGATAAGAAAACAACTATTATATTTCAGAGCAAAATAGATGCAAGTGATGACAGACTCTGTAAAAAGCAGCACAGTGCTCTAAATATCCATTGCTTTTGATATTAAGATCAGAAATGGGGGCTGCAGGTCCTTGGAAATGCTGAGAAAAACATTCTGGTGTAGCTAAATTGAGGTTTGGACACCTGACAGTTCTCCTAAGTCCTAGGGTGACCCAGTTCTTTCACTTCACAATGCTACCTATTCCTACAGTTGCCTAAACTTTATATACACACAACATTTTGCACTTGATATTTCCCATTACCTTAAACTGTAGTACCAGTTTTAAGTAAAGGACCTTTGTTTCTCTCTTACTGCAATCTTTTATTTTCTTTTTCTTTTTGAGAACCATTTGTATTTTTGAGACACCTGCCCTCACAAGATGGTTTGGAGTACTGGAATTCCCGTGAATGTAGGCGTTTGGAATTCCCTATAAGTCCCAATCCAGTCACAGGTGAGGAGAGTCCCATAGGTAGTCTGAACCTCCCTTGAGAGGTCCTCACCTTTTTCTCTTGTTCTGGAAAGGAGGTTAGGTGTTTACTTTGCAAAAGCTATCCAAAAGGCCGGTGAATCAACAGCAAAAATTTCAAGCATCAGTATCAGGTACGTCTTAAGGCCTCTAATTTCTACCTGAAATTAGTCAGATATGTTTTTTGAGTCCTACTGATTATTTATATGCATATTTCAAAACCCAGAAAAGCCTAGGAAAAGATTTCAAAGCCTTACTTGCCACAGTAGTGATGAGTCATAGTAGCAAGTCTTGACAAAACAGAGAAAACTTCTATACAAATACAGCCTCTTGCTGTTAATGGACATTTGAAAACCATAGCTTAAAATCTTCTTGGATCTCAGTATTCCATTCATACATTAGAAATAATTATCTACAAAGAGTCCTGGATTAGCCACTATCCTGAACGTCTACCTGAGGATTTGCTCACAACCAATGTTGTGGGAACAGTGACCCATATGGAAGTTTTCTTACTTTATTTCTTATTATTTTCAGGAAATAATGTCATTGACTCATCTTTTCCATCCAATACTGTGGGATTTGACAATCTATCAAGGTTTTTTGGCACAATGGCAATGGGATCAGGGTGAGATTTGAGTGGGACATGAAAGAAAGCAGGGAGGGACTGCGGAGAGGAGAGAATTCCATCACTCTTCTGATTGCCGGAGAGGTTACGAAAAGGTATAGGCTGAAATGTTGGTCCTTTCCCTGAACTGAAGGTAGCAACCTTTGGTAGCAGCCTTACCTTCAGACTTCCTCCCTCAGTGATTCCTCCCTTAACCCTGTCATGTCTGTATACCTGCCACTTTCACAAAAGTATTCCAGAGCCCTTTTTTTGAACTGAGTATTTTTGTTATCTTTAAAGAGCGATGGGAAATAATATTCAGTGATATCTGTGAAGCTATAAGATGACATGGAAATTAACACAAAAAAGAATCTTATAGTTAATATGTATGCACATAACTTACTCAAAATGAGTGTCAGAGAACAACAGGTGTCTAGGGAATGTTTCTTTACATTCAGGAAATAAGAAATATTGATGTTTTCTCTAGAAACTACTTTTAGAAATTCTGGCACTTGTCTTGCAATAAAGTACAGCTTTTTAATTTTTTGATAAAGACAACATTTTTAGTGTTGCTTCACAGAGTTATACGCTGCTCTGTCATGTTAAGAGCAAGAAAAACTTCTTGTAATCCAAACAGTGTATTTCAATATTGAAATTCCTATTCATCATGTGTTTGGACACAAGTCTTTTCTTCTTTTACAACCACATACTCCAGTACTGGTTTCTAGGATTAATTTTCCTTTCATAGTGTTTTATGGATCTATCTTGAAAGCTTATAAAATGGCATATTATTTTAAGTAACAGTTTGAGACATCACCCTTTGAGATAGTTCTTGTCCCCAGAAAGCTGTAATTCACAGAGGAGATCCTCCTCCTCAAGAAACTGGCATTTTTGTTCAAACTTTGTCCTTTGGAGGAACCTGAAAGGGCAGCCACCCCTTCCTGAGCAGCCACATAAGGAAATATATACACAAGGTTTCCAGAAACAAACAGGAAAAAAAGTTGAAATAATTGCTAAAAGAGAAAGGTTGTGAATGTCTTTTGACAAATTAAAAAAAAACAAAAAAAACAAAGTTCCCTTTTATGGTCACATTTCTCTACGAAAACCTAAACACCACATATTTCCTTTCCTGGGAAAGAACAATTTATTTTACTTTGTTGTGCTCCTATATTGTTTCAGTTCCTACAGCCATCCTGTGTCCTCCTGCATCACAGCTCATTCTCTGTATTCATTTTTTTCCTAAGTCTCTGACCTCTCAATAGATGACAAAAAATGACTCATTTATCATTCCAATAAATGAGTCAGTTAATCTGAACACTGACTTTCAGGATACTAAATAGAGTATACTTATTTATAGGCATCAAGTAGGATTTTTAGAAACTATATGGGCCATGTCCAGATAATTTAAGGAACTAGGTGTCTGTTTTGTGAGAGCTGGCAGCATTTCTCACTTCCTGAACCTGGATGTGACACTGTCAGGCTGTATCCTAACTCAGCATCAGCATCTACACGTGTGCTTTCCCGCAGCTCCATGACCTTGGTTTCCATGGCAAAGAAAGTTAAGGGCTTGGTCCTGAAAGGAGTCATGGAGGGTTCTGATAGGTCCCTGATGGGTACTAATGGAGAGTGGGAGAGGAGGAGGTGCCAGGGACTCTTGTTCTTCCATGGAAGAGTCAAAGGCTTTAGACAGAATAAAATATCTAGCCTGGTGGTGCAGACCAACAGTCTGGGCTGTGGCTGTCTAATTCCAGGGTCACCTAAGAGCCAGAGGCGACACTATGTGTAGCATTTAAAGATTCCCATCCACCTGAAGGTTTGTTTCTGCACACATACAGAAGTGCTTAAGCTTCACAGGACCGAGCAGCTTGTGCTGTCATTCTTGCCAAAGCCCAGCTTTCAGAAACTATAGCATCTTTCTGCATAAATCCTGTTTTTATATTGTACGTGGAATAGTCCTTGGCTATCACATGTCAAACACTGTCTCCCAGGACTACATTTCCCCCCTGTTTTATCTCCTATGTTTTGGTCACATAGCATAAGATTATTTAAGTACATGAGCAACACCACAGTTCACACTGCATTATAGTAAGACTTACTCTGTGAAAGGTTTTTGGAAAGAAGATTAAAATAATGACACAGAGTTGTATGTGGAGGATGCAGTGCAAATAGGAATTAAAATCTTGATTCCAGGATTCTGTGTGTGTTGTAGTAAAAGAGGGCAGTCTATTGGATTAGGGTGATAGGAGCTATTGAAATTAATCCCTGCAGGCAGGAGAAAAAGTTTTCTGAGAATGGTTTGATTGCAAGAGTAAGGAGCTTCACTGTATTCTTTCATAGTATAGGTGGGAGCTCTTCCCATGGCATCAAGCAAAACTCCAAACTATTAAGGAAGTGATGGAGCTTAGAAACAAGCTCTGATGTTTCTTTGGGTTGTTTGTTTTTGGCTTTTTTTTCCCCCAGTGTTTTCAACTGACTATGACCAAGTAATTACATAATTCTTATTTTAATCTGTCAAAAGTCTTTTAGGAACTTGGGTTTCATTCCAATGTTCACAGGAATTTTCCTGTTCCTTAAGTGTTTTTAATATTCTTATTCTATGGAGTTAATGATGGCAAGAATATAAAAGACAGAATCAAAAGAGAATTACATTTGCACATTTTCAAAATTAAAAATTTCTGACTCGATCATTTTTGAATTAGGAAAGTTTTTTAGCTCAGTGTGAAAATATAATAAATTTAATGGATTATGAAGATTTTGAATTCAGAAAGAATAAACTAGCTTTTTCTGGAATATAAACTGTGGGAGACCTTCATAAGTGCTCTATGATGAACTGGAACTGGCCTCTTTCTTACTGAACATCTTGGGATGTTCAGGAACATTTTGGAGTTTATTTTAGGGGAAGGAAAGAGACATTTCTTGCCTGCTCTTGAAAGGGACAGGTAAAAAACAGTAGTCCTACTTGTTTATTTTTGGATCTGAACATACAAGTGCACAGTTTCTATAGATACCACTGGGTAATCCAGCAAAAATGTAGGCTGCTCTGTGTAGAGAGTTCAAACACGAGACTGGCCAACCTGTTCAGGAGGACTGCAAATCTCCCTTTTATGCTACCTTTATGACTCATTCTTTGAGCAGTATGTTTGCTACTAAGAAGTTTTCAGATGTTTATTCAAACCAGCCAACTATCCTCCCCAAGTTAATGTCATTCTGCAAATTTCAGCATGCTGAAATGTATCACCATCCTCCACTTCAAAATGAAAAGAGGATTCAAAGCAATTTTATAACTGCTTCTGAAAGCCCATGTTTGAAAGAGATCATAGGAAGGAAACATTTTTATTGATTAAAATGTGCTGCCTTTTCTCTCTTCTCCTTAATGTCACTGTGTCACCTTTGAAGTCTAAGTTGGTGACTTAGGCAAAGTGGGTGACTCTGGGAAACATAAGTGAGGTGACTTTGAAATCTAACTCCCGCTGGGCTCGAAATATTTCTCTGTTGACTGCAGAGAAAGCCCATGCTCTGTTCCTGCTCCATTCCTAGTATGTAAGAGAAAAGCCACCATACAACAATGAGCAATAAGAATGCAGGGAGCAACTTCTGAGCTGAGACATTTTTTATTGAGCCGCAAGTTCCCAGCAAATACTGAATTTGTATCCCTGGGAGAGGTGAATTCCACAGGCAGGTACAGTCAATGTTGGGACTGAAGAAATGACGCTGGGAGGATACCATGCTCATTTTGCCATTTCCCTGTCCAGTTTTCTCTGCATACATATTGAAAATGTATCTCCCAGCCTTGTAGATCCTATTAGATGTGAGAATTGCACCAAACTCCTGCCATCTTTAACAACAATAACACAGAAAATAAAATGAGGGCAAATACCAATTTTTAAGTTTTGCAGTCAGAGTTTACTTGATAGTGGGCAAGTGCATGCAAATACAGCTGAGTCCTCCACTGATTAATTGTTCTTACAGGTGTACCAGTTACAAACATTGTTTTCTGCTGATATAAGTAGCATTAATTGCAATTAAAGGACACTTCAAGAAGCAGAAATGGTACATCATCAGTTATGAGCATGTCATTTTAACCAGTCATCTTTTTAATACATAAACTCATCTTAAGAGCTGACAAAAACTTGACTTAAAAAGGACATCATGAAGAAAAAAAATGAATCAATCACATTTTTAATCTTTTTGCTGTTCTTTTTAAATCCCACATGATAAGTTTTATGTTACTCAGTTTAAAAATCAGAGATTTACTTGCTATTCCAAGAAAAAAACTGCATATATATTTTTCCTGTTTGTCCTGTTTTCAGATGGGATACAGTAAAGTTTCTTCCTAGTAGCTGGCATAGTGCTGTGTTTTGGATTAGTATGAGGATAATGTTGATAACACACTGATGTTTTAGTTGTTGCTAAGTAGTGTTTGTACTACTCAAGGAGGTTTTTTTTCCAGTTTCCCATGCTCTGCCAGGGGCACAAGAATCTGGAAGGGGGCACAGCCAGGACAACTGACCCAAACTGACCCAAGGGCTATTCCATACCATATGGCGTCACACTCAGTATAGAAACTGGGGGAGTTGGCTGGGGGGGCAGCGATCGCTGCTTGGGGATGGGCTGGGCATGGGTCAGTGGGTGGTGAGCAATTGCATTGTGCATCACTTATTTTGAATATTCTTTTATCATTATTATTATTATTTTCTCTTCCTCAATCATCCTATTAAAGTGTCTTTATCTTACCCACAGGCTTTACTTTTTTTTCTGATTCTCTTCTCCACCCCACAGGGGTCAGGGTGGAGAGTGAGCGAGTGGCTGTGTGGTGCTTAGTTGTCGACTGGGGTTAAACCATGACACTGTTAAACCAGGCTAGCAGGATTCACTTTCCTTACATAATAAGGCAGTGAGTCTGAGAATGTTTACTTCAAGATTAATTGGCTAATTGATCACAATTGCCTTTGTCTTCTGTCTTCCTTATTGCTTTTGCACCTTTCATGTGCAAATTTGTCTTTGGCATAAATACGTTGGCCTTCAGTAAGTTATCTCATGGGTTTCTATTGGATCTTTCAACTTAAGGGAACCTGTAAGCAGTCAGAAATTGTACAGGATACCTCCAAGAATAAATCAGATGTTGTGATGATTCAGTAAGGGATTGTCTTTCCTCCACAACAGATTTGAAAAGCTCCTCAGTAATTTTTTTGACCCAATAATATTTTCCTTCGACAACTTCTCAGAATCTACTTTATTTTCCAAGAGGGAAGGATTCCGACATGGTATTCTGAGCTTATCTACAAAGAAAAGCAACAGTTTTCTACACTTATGAACCTTGAATGTAATATTATTATAAGACACAGACCAGTTTCTCTAAATTTCAACCTGGACTGAGTCCTAGGGTTCCAAAACCAGTTCAAATGGGGACAGTGCTGAGGTCAGTCTGTAGCAGAGAAATGGCCTGGGGAGTACGTCCTGGACTGGAAATGGCAATAGGAGGTCTTGTGGCGACCAAGCAATCTTTTCTTCTGAACTTTCTGCCCAGTTAGTGCAAAATGGGAGAACAGTAGCTTGTTGCCTTGGCTAATTGCTACAGAGCACCTTAGCAGTGATTTATAGTGACCTGTAAAAACATACCTTAATTTGTACAGATAAAATACCACAGAGATGTTTTTATTGTGGATCAGGACACTAACCCTGACTCACCCATATCTGTGACATTTCCAAGCTTGTGAATTGTTCGGGAGTTATCCTATTCAGCATTTGACAACCGGGCAGTCAAGGCTGACAGTTACCATCCCTTCTACGTGGCGCCTAAGGCTAGGATTTGTCTCTGGTTTCATTTATTAGTTATGTAACCCATATGCTATTTTTGAGCTATTAAAAAAAAAAAAAAAGAAAGAAGCCAACGTAGAGAAAAAGAAATCCCCATCTGGGAATTACCCACCAGGTAGTTACATGCAGTGGACTGATCTACATATGCATGTATTAATTTTCATTTAAAATGTTCATGTCAGTGAAAACCAAGCCAACAAAATCTTTTAGGGTTATGTAACAATGATAAATGTACTGCAACAGTTCCAGGCGAGCATGGGGCCCCTGAGGTTTATGGGTTGTTTGTCTCTTTTTTTTTACCTCTTAACTAGAAAAGATCAGCTGCAGTGCAGCATCTGTATTTTGCAAGATGATTTTGCTTATTTTTATCTTATGCTTTAGTTTGGATGGCTTGCACCATGTCCAAGTCATAAGGTGAATCTGAATCTTAGATACTGTCAGCCACCACCTGATTCCCAGTTTATTCTTGTACATTAGTAAAGAGGAAACCAACACACGCAGTGCCATAAGCTGTGACAGTCTGAAACCCACACTCTCACCATTATTATGGTAGCATCTGAGGCCACTTCTGGGGGGAGCAGTGAGGGCAACAGCAGGGGACATGGAGGTATGAAGCTGAATTAAATGATAACAAGGCAAATCAAGTGTGGGTGGGCATGTCCCATGCACACGCTTCTGCCTGCTGCTACCTGCACTGCTGGCTGGGAAAGCAGCCCCCTTCACCCTGAGTTTGCTTTTGGTGGGGTGCAGCCCTCACCCACTGCCAGGGCATCCCCTTTCCTCCTTATACAGACAGCTTTGCTCTTTGGTGCTGTGAGAGATGCCACAGCATCATTTTGAAACCGCCGTGCTGGCAGTCCATCGCTCCTTTCCCCACCAAAGCATGGCAGAGACACAGGCAACAGTGTGGAGAAGAAAGCAAAAAGTAAAGCAATACAATGAATGAGATAGGGGCGAGGAAAAGCCTATGAAGTAATGTCCGGTTTTCAGAAGTTTTCTTCAGCCCAGTGCTGCTGACAGGTGTCATTCCCCTGCAGGATTACAGAGCGGGACTCAGTCTCACAGCAGGTGCCACAGCTCAGCTCTTCTCTCGGGGTGGGCAGGCAGCCCTTTCTTCGTCACAGATACCGTCCCACCAGTGGCTGTAAAAAATAATTATTATACATGGAAACCGAGAAGATTTTCACCTCTTGAAAGTCTTGACCAAGTAAACAGAAGTTCAGTTAGGTTTTTCTGCTTAAAATGAAAACTTTAGAGATGATTTAAACCTAGTTTACCAGCTGTTTATCAGTTCTCTGGCTGAAAACGCTCTAGGGAATACATAATTCAGGCTCTCCAGGTTAGTTTGGTTTTTTGTTGTAAAAGAAATAAGATATAAAAGACAGAGCCAGCAGAGCAAGCCACCTTGCCTTAAAACTGCCTGTCATAGCAAGATACAACTGAAAACCAGAAACATTTCACCTTCGTCAGCAGAAGAACCTATGTATTATCTGTTACTGAAACTAACATTTTTTTACTCTACCTAATGATTAAACAAAGACGATAGCAGTAATAGAGCACTGTCAGCTGAAAACAGTCTAAAAATGTAGCTTCTGCAAAACTCTCAGTTTCAATCATCAATACAGACATAACTGTCTTCAGAGAAGAGCACAGCACTTCAACATGACGAAAATGTGAATCATTTTCAGGTTCAACTGCTTCAGTATTTTGCTTTCTTTTCATCACTTCTACCTATAGATTGCAGCTTAGATTTTCACTCAGGCATTTTTGTGTGTGCAAAGTACTACTAGTGCTTTCAAATTGACAAATGGGTTTTCTGCATACTTTCATACAGGAAGTTAACTATCCTGCTGCAGACCTTAGTGAAATCACAAGTTTTAGTTTGTTTTATTTTGCTTTACTTTGTTATATTGAATGTAATACTGAATTATCTAAGCTGCTAAAATTCATGCTGGTATATCAGAGTGATTAAACAGTTTACTTTTATATAAACAGATATAGATGATATAGAGAAAGATATAAATATAGATATAGATATATAGATATCTTTAGTCTGCACAAACTTCCAAACTGGGATTTCATGACAACTTATCACATTTCATATTTTCAAGAAATGCAGCTGTAAGCACAATTTTTGCATCATCTTTTCCCAAATATTATGCTGTTGTGAAATATTACCAGAACACTTTCCACAGAAAACTTGTTTTTCCCATGGGAAGACTTTGCTCTTTCCTACCTCTGCCCAACACTCCGGTGAGACTCACTGGTATGTTCTTCTGTTCACTTCCAGCCCTGTCTTCCCTGCTCAGTAAAGGGGGAGTCAAACTGAAATTGTCAATCATCAAATGTTTGTGTAGAATTGTAAGTATGAAGTGATTGATTCTCTTATATTTCAATATGTCTCATTTTTCCTTATAGCTCTAAAATACAGATGCTACAGCTCTTTGGAGTACACACTTAAAACGAAGAGACTTTGAAATAGAAGGAATCATCTTAAGTTGAATAACTTTTTTTTTGTACACAACACAAACAAGAACAAACTTAGCTTGAGCTTATATCCTCTACCTGCAAAGAATTAATATAATTTAATTCAGCTCCATTAAATAACTTGGCTAGTTATATTGATTCACTAACAATTCTATCTGAAATACACTCTGGTGATTTCCACATGCTGTGACAAATTTTTGGCAGCCAGTTTGTGCCATAACCTGCAGCTCAGTCTGACAATTTTAATGGTACATGGCTAGCTGCTTCTAGTTAATTTAGACTGTTTTTCATGCCATTGACTACAAGTCTAAACACTGCATACCACATGTAGACCGAAAAATTAACAAAAAAAGCCCTCAAAGCCAAGCATATATTTTTTAAATTACAGTCTGTGAAAGTGGTGGTCGAAGGAAAGTAAGTTTTTAGCAGGCTAAGGCAACATGGCTCTAAGCCATATTATAATGGCATTGTCTGCCTAGAGGTAGAAGTCTTTTGGCAATTTGCAGTCTCTTTAGAACCTTCAGTCTGACATGTATGACAAGGTAATTTGCATAATTTTATAGTGATGTTGCATACAGCTTGGTTTTTTAGAGAAATAAAAGAGAGCTCTTATTCCACAAGCTATTTTTTTCCCTGAGAAGGAAAGAAGCCAACTCAGCAAGCAGCACCCATATACAATGAATGTAGGAGTACACTGGCAGCCTTCACATCTGCATTAAGGTGGCTTGAAATCTGTATAGTTCTAATAGCTTGGGTTTGGGGGTAAAATAGGGGCTGGTTCAAAATGCAAATGTCGTCTACAAGGAAACTTTTGCATTTATGGAAGAGTTTGAAAGAAAAACACAGGCAAACACAGGAAATGTGATATCTGGGATGGCTGCCTTCTCCCTGTTTTGTGCTGGGTTCCAACAGTATTTCTGTTGATTTGCTGTGGTCACATCTCCAGTGAGAGCAGAAGAGAGCAGCTGAATCACAGCAATGATACAATACTCTCAGGAGAAGCAAACCAGTGGGGAAGCTCATTCATAGCAGAGTGTGAATGAGGACAGAAAGAAAACAAACAGTATTTATGATGAGGCACTACAGAAGTCAGACATAGTGGAAATATTTGGGATTTCTGCTGACACTTCTTGGTTTTGGTTCAGCTTCAAAAGAAAAAAATTCTCACAAGAAAAAATAGCAACCTTGACAGAACTAAAGGGGAAAAAATGATTTAGCTGAAATAAATTTTACATCCAATTATTTAGACAGGGATTTTGAACAGCCCATATTTATATATTGCAGGTACTGCAGAAGAAATGTATAACCAGTGAAGCAGTTTGCCTATAGTTTTTTGGGTATTATAAGTGCCTCTCAGTGTTCAGTATAGTTCAACTATAGTTCAACTATAGTTCCTATAGCAGGAACACTTTACAAAATAATTCTATTCTGCCACATAACTCCAGCACTGGAAGATACAAGGGAATCCTTCAGAAATCTCATAGGTATGTTTTAAAATGGGTCCTACCCTAGGCTCATCTCAGAGTCTGCACACATACAAATAATTTAATCCTCATTTACGTTACTGAACTAGAAAATATCTATAACAAATCTTACCACTGAAAGTCATGTAAGTATCGTGAACTGTAAGACATGTGACACAATTAAACATGCATGCAGGTATTTTTTAGATATTTGTCAACAGCTATGCAGCAAGATTAATTAAAACCTACACTGTAAGAGATTACCACTCAGTCAGGTGCTGGAAAAGGAGTTGGCAGGAAGTAGGAACA
The DNA here is from genome assembly GCA_013400535.1 of Scopus umbretta. Classification (NCBI taxonomy): domain Eukaryota; kingdom Metazoa; phylum Chordata; class Aves; order Pelecaniformes; family Scopidae; genus Scopus; species Scopus umbretta. The sequence goes on along the minus strand of VZTL01052147.1, from coordinate 5,717 downwards.
GGCCTTTCTCAAGAAAATTCAAGTGTAAACAAAAATTGTCAGGAAAAGAGATTCTGTTGGTGGTCAGACAGTCTTTGAAAATCCCTTATGCTAAGTGGATTCACTGTGGTGTATATCTGACTACATACTTGCATATGAAAAAGAAATAGAGGAAACTGGATTTTGGCTACGTTGATAGTGTTATGGCAGTACCTGTCTCCTACTTTTTTTGTTTTAGTCTAAGCACACAAATCTATACAGTGTAATGGAAAATCAGCAGTCATATTATATAGCTATCAACACTAGAAAGTTTTCCATGACTATGATACATCTGAAGAAAAATCAAAATTTGTCAACACTTTTGCATAATATAAGGATTGTCTAGTCTAAATATAGCAAATTCTTTGATTCCACACCTTGAAGCTGTGAATAAGTGCTAAACTTAATAGTGCCAGACTAGATTTAAGCTTTTGGTAGAAATAATGAGCTAAATGAAAAACAACTCTGTCACAGAAGCCTGCTTTTGTAGATTTTGCCCTCAATAAAGCCCCAGTGCCTGCAGCTCCCCGTTCACACCACCTAATTTTGGAATGAAAGGATAGGAGTATTGGGACACTGCTTTCTAGCAGATTATCAGGGATCTGGTTTTCCCAGCATGCCTCTGAAGCACAGGTCTTCTTGACAGTCTCTTCTGGTGCCTGGGAGACATGCCTTACCTCTACAGGGCAGTAAATTGACTTCTCCTTGCATAACCATGTTGTGAGTGTGACTGGCAAAACCAACTCAGAGAGTCTTAAATGACACATATAGAGCTGAGTGTTGCCAGCCAAAGGATGGGTGGCCATGGTGAAGCTAGCTCTCATGAAAGAAATTGGAGGAGGAGCTGAGATGAGTACTGAAAACTTTGGTTTCTTGTTCTTACAACTGTTAGAGGAACAGTGAGAGTTGGTCACCACTGAAGATAAATAGGACCTTCTCATCTAGCAGTAGTTATACAATTTCATCCACACCATCAGGCTCTAATCTGGCTTTTCAAGGCTTTGGCTGAAACAAATTTGAAGTGTCAAAATGACAGTGGAGACTGCTTGCTAATTGTTGATGCTTGGCAATGCCTACTTTGCCTGGGCCCAAAGACAACCCTGATCATCGTAACGGTGTATAGGAACTAAAGGACCCTCCAGACCTTCTGCAATTCTATCTCCTTCTTCTATTTCTTGTACCAGGGAGGAGCACTGCAACATTGCATGCCTTCTTGCATATAAGCATATGCTTCAAAAGCTTTGACAGAAGTCTCATCAGGATCACGGACAAGGAGAAGCTCTTTCCTAGGCACAGGTAGAATAAGGTTGGAGAATCTAGTTCTTTACACTAAAGCACATGCAAGTGCTGACTTTCATATATCTCTGTTTTCTGTAGTTGTGTGTGGATTTGCAGTTCTCTACAAATAACAATAGAATCTGGCAGTGCAAATATTTGCCTTAATTTTACATCCAGCATGAATTAAGGACACTATGACATAGTCAGACATTAACTCCAAGCTCTGGTTTCTTTAATTAGAATATACCAGCTGCAGTACATTAAAAAAACCCAATCAAATGTATATATTATTCTGGAAATAGGTAATATATATATGTTTTAAACCAAAGTGAATTGTAGCTTATACATAAGGCAACACATTAATTACACCAAGCACTATTTTAAACTCAATATTTATAATTTTTCAATTATTTTATAATATTATTCTGCATTAATTCCTTTTCTAATTTGGAACAGCTATATTTTTGCAGTCCTTAGGATTAGCAAATGTTGAGTTGTCAAAGTTGGTACAACTCATTGTTGCTGGAGTCTTAGGTGGGCATTCTGAATAAAAAGCAAACAAGGGAAGAGGAACGAGCTTCAGCTTCCTCAAGAACCAAGAATTTCAAGCATTTCTTCCAGTTTTGGGGGGTTATTAGTACTTAAATATTTATGTTTGCTCCACTTTCTGCTTGCCACTTACATGTTCAGAGTAGCCAGGACATGACCAAAAAAATACTTTGAATGTTTAGAAAAAGTAAGTAACACTACTCAATTTTCAGTCTCCTTTGTTATCATCACAGTGCAATGATGTATCTGTGCTTGATAATTCCCACCTAATTAAATTTTTTTTTTTTTTGCCAATCAATGTGGTAAAATCCAATGGTATCTTTCCTTTTTTTCAGTAATGCATCTGATGTTGCAGAGGGTACCGTGTCCTGCGCTTGTTTGAACTGCTCTCTGCTTGGATTTTTCTCACCCAGCAGGTCAAAGTTAAACTGTCTGCAGCCATGTGATCAGAATAGGCTATAAAAAGATAATACAGTTACATTTAAAAGAGCAACAACTTTTTTTCAAAGACTAATAAAATAAAAAGATGTCTCCTACTCATAACAGTCTTAGACTCTGATCTCACCGAGGAAGAACTTCAGTTCTTCAGATTTTCCCTTTGTTTGACTTGTCTCCCTTGAGCTCTGAGAAGATATTACCTAAGCTTCTCTTAGCTCTCTCACACAGCTGGTCTCTTCCCTTTCCCCTCCTGGAGCAAAGATGTACACTGTACATCTTTTAACATTCCCTCATCTCCTCTATGCCTGCTGAAATTGCATGAACATCCAAATGGTCAAGGTGGGATTAAATGCTTATTCTGGCTTTCCTGATTGTTCTTATAAAAATTCTTGCAGCCCTTTATTATTGTTTGGGCAACAGATAACTATTAATTTAAAATAATTAGGCAGGTTGTTGTAGTCAGTGGAGCTGAGAATTTAGGGTCAAATCATCCATAGAAATGGCTCTCAGTAGACCTACATTAGGAGGGAATTTGTCTTTTGGTTTTCAGGTAATGTGATATTTCCATGAATTTCATAATTAAAGAGGATGCAAACTTGTTACTTAGTCACTCAATTGGCAAGGTTGCTGTACAAATGCTAATGACTTCGTCTCTCTTACCTCTTGTAGAAGAGCACTAATGTCTTTTTTCTTGCCATAAAACAAAGGCTCCATGAAACTGTCTTATGGTTACAGACTGCGATTTAATAAATTTGAGTATACATGGAGATAACTTGCATTCTTTAACATTATACCCATCAAGCTTCTGGTGCAAACTGCATTCTCTGTACTTGGGTTTTTAGGGATGTGTTATAGCAAAGCATTAGGCAAGCTATTGAAATGTTGGTCACAGCTTTGTGAGAAATTTGACATGCCATCATGTGGAGACTCATCTGACAACTTAATGCTGAATTCTCCGTGGGCTATTCTCTCCTTCTTTCTCCCAGGAGAGCTTGATCTTTCATTTTCAGGAGATGTGGTATTTTTGTAAAATGTGCAATTAAACAGGGAACACAATGTAATTGAAATACTAATTACAGTTGCTTATTCAGGTACCAACATTTCTGCTACAGTATCAGTTGCTTAAATACCTTTGTGACTGTGGATTTTGAATCCATATTAATCCAATTACTCAGAATCAGTCCCAAAATAATTTGGTATGGACAGTCCCCTAAGCCAAAGCAATTTACCATTAAAGTTAGTAAAGCTTCTGGGAGGAAAATGAGCAATGGAGAGACTGTTGCAAATTACAACCCAATTGTATCTGAGTTTGTGATTTTTCTTCAAGTTTTTAAATTTAGTGCAAAATTAGTGCAGAAAAATGTAATTTTTTTTTAATCCTTCCTTCTTATCGCCTGGGACTTGCGTGTTTGACATAAACATTCTGGGATAACCCACCCCATTGAAATGCATGACAGGAAAATGACCTGAGTCTGATGGCATTATCCTATGCTGCATGATAGTTTTTGTGAAGAAGATGATTACTGAAATTTTCGGAGTCAGTTAGTTATCCTGTGACATTATTCTGTATGTCTGTAGAAGCTCCTTATGCTGAGGTGCTTGGAATTGATGTGAGGTTTTGCAACACTGAACCTGAAAGAAGGAAGGAGAATTGGAATGTGCCATTAAATTGTCAGGTTGGGCACAATGTGTAAGACATTTCCAGCATAAATAGATTGAATGTGGAAACCTGTGGTGATGATGAAACATCTTTTCCTTCCAAATCCATCCTTTAATGGAAAGGAACCCTCTTACATTATGTGCAAATGACCCCTTCTGGAGCATGCTTGGCATGGCACTGTCACACACAGAGCCATGTGCCAAACTCACTACTTTTAAACAGCTCCCCTCCACACCAGCATGTATAAAAATAGAGAGCAGAAGAACCCTTAAGTGTACTCACAACTAAAATAAAATCAAACTGTATCACTGAAAGTAGTTCTCTTGTGGATTAATCCCAGGTAGCTTTTTTCCACCAATGCCTTTCTGTGAAACTCATTTTTGGCTTATCCACACACCATCTGCCTTGTGGTATAGTTGTCTTATGGTTATGGAATTCCAACTCGCATGCTGACTGGGAAAAAAGAGAAGAAAAGGAGTTTAGAAATCAGAGTGAAGTACTCTCTGTCCAGTGTATTTCTAGTCTGAACATAACATTTTTATTTACTGGGTCAGTTGCTTGGATTTTTTTAATTGTCATAATGGAACAGAACAATCTAGGAGTTTCAGGAACTCTCAATTCTACCTGCCCTTGCTTTTACATAGCAGGATAAGAATATGTTATTTCTTTCGTCCTACCTATTCCAGCTTTAAGAGTAGGGTGTATTTTAACCCTGAAAGGAAACAAAATCTTATGCGAACATTAAGAAGAAAAAAAATATTTGTTCAACAGAATTTACATGTTAGTTCATGTACTGTATAGTTCAGTTATAATAAACAAACTATTCTCTTATTGGCAAGTTGTTAGTGATAATGACTAGTGATGATAATTTGCAATGATAATGTATCATGTCTTCCCTCACAGGGTATCAAATTACTGTGTACTTTAACTGCTGAAATATCACATTCTCTTGCTGATTAAGTAAAGTATGATTTCTTTTGATCATTTCTCAGCTACAGAAAAAAAGTAATTTTTTTTTTCAGTAGGGCAGAACTGTAATTTTCAAAGGCCCAGCACCTCTAAATACTGAGACTGAAAGACCGAGGAGGTCTGCACCTAGAAATCAAGCTTTCTGGGCACATGGTTCATGCATTGATACAGGCTACCTTACATTTTTTTCCATTCTAAATACAGTACTTCTCTATGTCAGCTTTCTGTTACCATGCAAGTCCATGCTTGCTTAACGTGTGCTTTATTCTTTTTTTCCACTAAGAAATTGACAATAATATTGAGCAATAAGCTACCTTTCATCTTTCCTTAATGAAGGCTGAACGTTGAGAACGTTCTCACTTCTGGTGAGAAGGAAGCAGCTGTGACCTATTGTACTCGTCACTGACACAGGTCATGTAGAAGAGAAACTCTTTAGTCCTTTACTGATTTTTGTGTCTGATTAGGGCTTCTGGCCTTCATGTGGTGGTGGAGTCTTGTGATTTTGAAAACTGTTTATTCCTAGCAGGCAACAACATCTTGTGGATAAGTTTGAAGTTTGACTGGCAATGCGATTGTTTCAGCTATTGTATTGGTTTCATCTTAATGAATTTTTAATTGTTGTACTGATGATTTTCTCTCTTCTGGTTGTCAGTATATTCGAGAATGTGATGGCATAAAATCCTCTTTTTTTTGAGACACATTCTTAAAAGGCAACTTTATGAATCCTATTAGGAGAGTTCTTAAAATATGCAATAAACAGTGATGGTGTGGTTTATTATTCAAACTATGCCTGTAAATACTGTTG
>VZTL01052145.1:15087-68327 GCA_013400535.1 Scopus umbretta | reverse complement strand
CCGGCGGCTCTACGGGAGAGGTAACAAGCAGCTCTGTCGTCACTAGTACTAACGTCGAGCTCCAGGGCTGGTCTAGGGCAGAAGGCAGCATCTGAGCACGATGGTTGCCCACTCTCTCTCTTGCATGAAATTAGGCAAGTTGGGGACCACTGGGAGTATGCAGGGTAGGGAAGGGCAGAGGAGACCACAGGATGGATTTTCCCTCTCCGCAAGCATGGGAAGTCCATCCTGCGGTCTCCCGTGGGCCATCAGAAGAGGGTGACAATTCCATGGGGATTTCAGGCTGAGTGTTGACACAGCCATGCACACCTCACTGCCTCTCAGAGAGGAGAACAAGCCAGAAGCATACCCTGATGCTGTTGTGGAAGGTGTTTGGGAGTGGTCAGGTCGTTCCGCTGCCTGTGAGACCTGTCCCACAACCCCAACAGAGGCGGCTAGCGATGGGACTGAAGCAGTAGCCGAGTATTCCTCTGTCAGAAGCCAGAACTGCTAAGTGTTAGAAGCAACAGAGGTATCTTACTCTGTATTATCCTCAGTGGTAATCAGTATTATTTCTAAATGTCCAGGTGCAAAAAACGCTCCTTTGGCCTGTTATGAAGAAGTCAACAGTCAGCAGGATAGGTTTGGAAACTGTGGCAACCACCCAAAGGATGGCTATCAGCCCTGTTCCTGGCCGTAGGTTTCAAGAGAATGTAAAGTGCTGAATTGGGAATATATATTTAATTTGTGCTTCCCTTTACTGTTGATGCAAAGTAATAATCTGTGAGAAGGCTGCCTTTGGTATGTCTTTCTTTTGCTGGGCAGAATTGACTTGCAGTATTAGCACTAGCCATTCTTGAGAGAAACAGTGTTGTAGAGAAGCTGGAGGCTTCCAAGGGCAACTTCAGCACACACCTAATTGTGCAGGCATTTAATGTTCTGATGGTTCATCGGATGGCTTCTCCCCTGGTATCAAGGATTCAACTCTTCTGAAACTTCACGTGCTTGTGTTTTTATTTTGTGTAAATCCCCCTCCCCGAGTTGTGCACCTCAACGTCTCCAGCACTGTGATCGATCAGATGCTGTGCGTACTCTTCTAATTTATTGTGCTAATGAATTTTTTTAGGAATCTAGGATGTGGAAAGTTAGTATGTACATACCCGAATCGTATTCCTTTCACAAAAGTCAAGGGTGCCATAATTTATGCTCAAGTGCGAGAACATCTGTGCGTGTCTTCCGATTTTATGCGTGGACCCACTGTGCTAGATCCTCTCCTGGTAAAAGATGGAATGAAATGTGGTCCTGGAAAGGTAAGAGATATTGCACAAACATCTGGAAATGGCAGATGATTATCACAACAGTAACAGTTTTAGAAATAGTTGCCATTTTGCAGTATGAGTTAAAGGTGGTCTGTACTTATGTTTTTAGTAGTTATTACTTGTGCTATTGACTTTTGGTCGTTCTTTAGGGCTAGGAATTCTTTTTAGAGTTATGGTAAGCATGGTAAAGGGTGATGGAAAAAGTGCCCAGCAGGATTTTTTTCCTTTTGGTCTTTCAGGTTTGTATGAATGGCACGTGCCACCCACATTCAGTCCTGAAGTATGACTGCAACGTGCAGGAAAAATGCCATGGGCATGGAGTAAGTAGCAGCAATGCAGTTAAGTCAGCGTTACTGGTTTGACAAATATTGCTGAAGAAGAGAGAGTGGTTCTGCTAAAATGCCCACTGGGGCTTGTGTGTGAATTGCCTAGACCTGTGTTTTGGGCTAAGACTTGTTCCCTGGAATCATCACGCAGTAATGAGTTATTGTGGGAGAAATTAAGTGAGACTATCTAACTTACTTGCTGTCCCAAGCGAAAAATAAGTGAGGTAAAGGGGCTTGGAGTATTTGGCAGAAAACTGGAACAAGAGTATCTAGAGAGGATTGAACTGCACATAGTTGAAATAGTGTTGGAAACGATCAGCGTAGCTGTGCAAGGCGAGAGGCAGCGTGGTGAGGAGCGGAGCGGGAACGCAGGGGAAGGCCGAGCGGGGCTCTCGCACAGCGGTGTCGTGGGGTGCCGGCAGGCTGGTTGCGACCGCAGCGCCGGAGCGGGGTGCGCAGTGGCGTGCGGAGGAGAGCAGGGGCGGGTAGGAAAGCAGCAATCCCGGTGGAGATGGAGCACTGTTCCTCAACAGGGGTTTTTGCAATGAGGGATGTTTTCTGCCCACCCTGGTGTTTGCAGGTGTGCAATAACAAGAAGAACTGCCACTGCAATCCGGGCTGGAACCCCCCCGAGTGCAAGACTCGAGGGTCCTCTGTAGGCGGCAGCATCGACAGCGCGCTGGGCCCCAGTGAGTGCCGCAGCCGGACTCTGGGTGCCCCATGGTTTTACCGGGTGCAACGGCATCTCCCATGGCCCCACAAAGAGCCTCGCTGGGCTCACAGCTGAGCGTGGCATCTCCCAGCCCTTATCCGGAGCTGTACCTTTGCTTCTCTCCCTAGACCATATCGCCAAAAGCTCTGCCCTGGCCGTGCTGAAGAACTGGCTGCTGCCGAGCTTCAGCATCCTCCTCCTCACCCTGGTCTGTGGCACCGTCGTGATTATGAAGTGGAGCCGGATGAAAAGATCCTATGCAAGGAGGGGATCGCAAACGGATGGGTAAGTGGATAGTACTTGCCCAGAATGCAGGATTTGCATTATGGGAGATGGGCAGGGATTTGTGGGAGCACGGAATTACTGGAGAAGCTGGCGAGTGGGATTTACAGCCTGGGCAGAGCAGGGAAAGTGGCGCTTGGGAAACAGTAATTGTTTGTTGCTGAACTGGGACCTGTTTGTTGGTTATCAAGGGAAGAAACTAGCAAACAGATGTCTAAAATATACAAACGTAGGAGAAGCAAAACTAAGGGTGGATTTCGTGGTGGCAAGCGTGCTGTCTGTGTGCAAGAGCTGGAGGAAGTGGGTTTTCCATTTGCTAATTCCTGGGGAAAGCAAACCGTAAAAGGGGAAAAGTGGGATACAGGAGAAGCTGCGGGTCCCAGTAAAAACGGAGAGCGTGTCTGACGAGGAGGAGGAGCGCGGGTGGGAGACGGCGCTGGGGCGAGCGGGGCAGCGGGGCTGGGTGAGGACACAGGGGACGTGGGGGCTGCCGGGGCTGAGGCACCGCTCCTGGTCTCCGTGCAGCTCCGTCGCCGAGGAGGGCAGCGACGGCCAGGACACGGCCACGGATATGGACACGGACACGGGGCCGGGCCGCGGGCGTTAATAAAGGCGTTGGGTGGAACCGCGTGTCCGCGCCTCAGTGAGGGGCCGTTACCGGCCGGGCAGGACGGGGCCGTTGGTGGGGCGATGTGGGAGGCGCTGGGGTCTGGGGCCGGGGCCGAGGCCGGGTCTGGGGCCGAGGCCAGGTCTGGGTCTCAGGCCGGGCCAGGGCCGGGTCTGGGTCTGAGGCCAGGTCTGAGGCCGAGTCTGGGACCGGGGCTGGCACTGGGGCTGGCGCTGGCGCTGCTGGCCACGCTGGGGTCGCAGCCGGTGGTGGCGGGCAGCGCCCCGCGGGTAGGTGCAGAGCCCGGGGCCCCACCACCCTGCTCCCCCGGCTCCGCCGGCCCCTCACGCTCCTCTCCCCGCGAGCAGCGCGCCCGGGCCTACAGCATCCCCATCGAGGGGACCCCCCGCACCGTGCGCCTGCGGCAGCAGTAAGTGGGGTGCAGTAGGCAGGCAGCGCGTCCCCTGGCCCCTCTGCAGCCGCCGGGGCTGTCGCAGACAGGGACCCGGGAGGGCCGCTGCCTCGTGCGGTGGCCACCACCTGTGGCCACGGTGCTGACTGCAAGGGTGTCACCTCTGTTTCATATGTAGAGTGTTTTTGCCGGAGGATTTCCGCATCTATACCGACGGTCAAAGGGGGCTTGCGAAATCCGAACTGGCACATATTGAGGTAACAGTCCCACCCTGGTGCTGTACCCAACAGCTCTGAGAACAGAGCAGCTGTGGCAGTGCTCCCGGAGGAACGTGCAGAGGAGATTCCCCTCTGCAGCAGTGCTCTGTAAAGCCCTGTTCGCTCCCGACACGGTGCCAGCAGGAACTTTCTCAAGGCACCACACCCATCCCCTGGGGCCACAGGTAACCAAGCCAGCGGTGTTCAAACATTGACGTGGTTGGTACTGCACGGTTGGAGGATGGTGGGCAGCAGCCAGCCAGCGGTTTTGCAGAGGGGCAGGGGTGTGGGCTCAGCCTCTAGCTGACGCAGCGATGCAAGCAGTCCCACACATCCCACGGTGGAGCCTGTCCTGCAGCGTGTTGGTTCAGGCTGTCTCAGGAGCCGTGCCTGCTGCCAGGCGAATGGCCATGTCACCCAGCCAGCACAGCATTTGGGAGGACAGCCGCGCTGACAGCACACATTGGCTCGCGCCCCGCCGCACCGAGGGCTGACATGGGGACGTAATGGGTTCCCAAGGACAGTAGGGAGCTGAGGAAGGGACAAAGACCAGCCGGGGGTCAGTGCAGGTATCCGTTCCCAGAGGAGGCCGCAGTGCTGTGCTTTTCTCCCCACACACGTATGCTCATCCTCTGCGGGGACAGGGACCGCAGCGCAGGCGGTAGCAAGCTCTGGTCTCTAGGGAGAAGACAGCAAGCGTTGATACAGCTTTATTCCTTCCAGCGTGACTGCTTCTATGAAGGCTACATCGAGGGTTTCCCCGTTTCGCTTGTGGCACTTAGCACTTGCTCTGGCCTGAGGTAAAGCAGTTGCCTTTGCGTGGGGGACAGGCAGCAGTGTGAGCGCCGGGCGGTGTTGGGGTCATCCCAAGGTGGCAGAGGAGCCATTCCTGCCACTCTGCTCTTTTGCTTTCCAGCGGGATCCTGCAGCTCGCGAATGCCAGCTATGGGATCAAGCCTCTGGAGGCTGCAACCGGGTACCAGCATCTCGTGTACCCAATGTGGAACGAAAACATAGAGTCTTGGCTGTTCATAGAAAACAGCTCTCTTGCCTGGACTGGGGAGGTGTCACAGAAGCTGGAGGATGCAACAGCAGTGAGTACTCCCAGCCGGTTGGTCTTTGGTGGGATGGTAGCCATAGACATGGGAAATGTGTAGCCGAAGGACGCCTCAGTTTGTGCAGTAGGCGTGTTGTTTCTGAGTTGATTTGGTACAGCAGATGCTGCAGGGCTTCGTAACTCATCTGTGCGAAGGATGAGGTCTGCCTGTGACGGCTGGGAGCTGTGAGGGTGGTCCGAGGCTGGGCGAGCAGGATGGGGATTTGTTGGCTGCGGTTATCGTGCAAGAGCCAACCCTGCCTGCGTATTAACGGGGTGGAAGAGAGCCAGGCAAGTGGGGAGAAGCACGTTCCTTCGCTGGAACTTAACCCGTTGGGCCACAGCCACCAGCAGTGTGCGGTGCTGGGAGGGCAGCGATCCCAGCAGGCGGCTGGGTGGTTGGGTTGCTGAGCTGTTGTGAATAGGAAGGAGCCAATGCTTGCCTCTGCTCTCTGTTATATGTTGCCTTTTTTTTCCATTGGTCTGTAACCTTGCCAAAATGTCTGTTGTTGTAAATAGGACTGCAGTCTGTGGCTGAGGATGTCATGTTGTAGGTGATGTAAGGACTGTTTGCCTGGGAGTCTGGGACTGTTTGTCCTACAGCTCCAAATGGCCGCGAAGTGCAGTAACTGACCATGGCCCTCAAGGTCTCCTTTGCAGGGCTGCTACAAACTGCAGCAGCTCTGCACTAATGTGTGCATGGGCTGTTTTTGTTGTTTAGTTTATTTTGTTATTTGATTTTCCTAAAGAGTAAGCAAGCTGTCAGTAGATCCCCTCGGTATCTGGAAATGCACGCAGTTTTGGACAAGGCTCTGGTAAGTTTGCTGCAAATTGTTGCCTCTAGAAAAAAATTCTGCATGCGGCAAGTCTGTAGCTACGCAAGAATGTCACGAGCAATTTGCGCGAGGCTTGAGAGTCTCCACGCAATGGGAACTAACTCCCTTGGACACAGACAACAATATGTTGTGGCAGGGACCACAGCCAGCCCTCTCGGAGAGTTCGCCTTGCGCGATGCCCTGACATGCTCTTGTGTTTGTCGCCTTTCAGTATGACTATATGGGAGCAGACAAGGATGCTGTGACAGCCAAGATAGTGCAGCTTTTCAGCTATGTGAACAGTGTAAGTTGCTTTTGGTCGCATCCTGAACACATGGAAATGTGTGGTAGCGGTATGGGTAAGGCCCCGTGCTAAAGCAAGCGGGAGGCTGCAGAGCAGCAGGGCTCTGTGGACCAGCCGCGGTGGCTGTCTGCCTGCAGATGTTTGCTCGCCTCAATCTGACGATCGTACTGTCTTCTCTGGAGTTTTGGACGGAAAAGAACAAAATCCCAACCACAGGAGATGCCGAGGAGCTGCTGCAGAGATTTTTGCAGTGGAAAAACGTGCATCGTGTGTTGCGGCTGCAGGACATAATGTTCCTATTTGCGTAAGATGAGGATGGCTGTGTTAGCATGGGAACGAAAGGAAGAGGAAGGTTCCGTTATACTGTGTGTGGGACTGAGCGTGGTCTCTTCCCAGTTACAGGGAGCAGTCCCGTTACGTGGGGGCATCTTCTGCGAGGAAGCTGTGTCTCAGAAACCATGCTGGAGGCGTTGCCTTGGTACGGTACCACTGAGCTGCCTGTCTGTCCCCGCAGCCTCCCGTGCCCGTAGGTGAGGTGGTGAGCAGCAGCTAAGCCCCGTGGGCAGCCCGAAGCTGAGGAGCCCCTGGCAGCAGAGGCTCCTCCGGGCGGGAGCACAGCCCCACCAGCCACGCAGCAGAGGTGCCGGGGGATGCGCACCGGGTGCTCCCCAGGCTGTCGGTGCAGGAGCCCTCATGCCCGGCAGCCCTCCACAGCCCCGCAGGAAGGCACTCGGGTGCGGCAGCGACGGTGGGCTGAGGCCGGTCCTTGTCCCCCCTGCAGTACCGGAGGGCTATGACGCTGGAGGCGTTCGCAGTCGTCGTGGCCCGGCTGCTGGGGCTCAGCCTGGGGATGGTGTACGACGATCCCGGGAGCTGTCACTGCGCAGGAGCGGCCTGTGTAATGCAGGCCAGCTCGATGTAAGGCTCCCCCTGCCCCCTCGGCGCACGGTTGGTTTCGGTGTGCTGGCACAACCGGGTGCGCTCCCGCCGGCCGTGCGTGGTGCCCGTCTGCGATGCCGCCTGCGAGGGGCAGAGCAGGGGACGTGTCCAGGAGCGTGGAGGGGTGGAGGGGGCAGACAGCAGGCAGCTCCTGGGGGCGACCGCAGCGGAGAGCAGCCGCCCCGTATTACCGATGCCTTCTGCGGGCAGGAAGGGCCACACAGCCCCAAATGCAGACTGTGGTAATGGCAGCCCTGTCCTCTCACTTGCAGACACTCGGCTGGCGTGAAAGCCTTCAGCAGCTGCAGCATAAGAGACTTTCAGCGTTTTCTCGCCACTGGAGAAGGGCAGTGTCTGCTGAACAGGCCAGCTATGGATGCAGCATATAAACCTCCTGTGTGTGGCAACAAAGTGGTGGAGCCAGGAGAAGCTTGTGACTGCGGTTCGGCAGAGGTTAGTTGTGGAGCCTCGGTACGGTGGGAAGGAGCCAAGCCATGTGTCCCCGGAGGGGGATGAACTGTCCCAGGAGAGGTGTGAATTGCTCCTGTACCCTCCGTGCAGGGCAGAGAGAACCTGAGGCTTTATGAAACCCTAAAGCAGCTCTGGCACCATGCAGACGCTTGGCTATGGTTGCCACCATGTCCGAAGCAGCCGTCACGGAGGGCTGTCGTATGGTGTTGGGTTAAGTGGTTGTAGCTGTAACGAGGGACTGCCGCCAGCCCTCCACTGCAGGGACACAGCCTGAAATGGTGCTGGGAGGATTACCCTAGGGACCTGCCAAGGTGTCCTGCTGCGCATGCCACTTGGGAAGCAGTTTTGCACACCAGAGTGGCACGTGGTGATGTTGTGGGGAGAAACTCTGTGACTGTAGCCTGCCACAAAGGCAGGGGTGCTGTAGTGGTTATGTGGTTTGCTGGCAGGGCGGAGGCAGAGGCAGCAGGGAAGGCCTGGTAGAGGAGCAGTACTCCTGTTGCAGGGAACTAGCGAGCAGTGGATGAACTCCTCTGTCTTGCTAGAAGCCCCCCCCCCCGTTTTGCGCCAACCTGGGCACAGCCGTGTGCGTACATCTGCAAGCGTTCTCTGTCCCTGCAAGTGCTGCCAGCCCCGGCAATGGCTCTCCGACAGCCTCAAGCACGTATCGTTGCGAGGAGGGAAAAATACGATCCTGCCACGGGACTGTTGATGGCTGGGGACAGCCAGCGTGGCAGAAGGGCTCTGCCTAGGGGTCCTGGGTGCTGTGGGAGAGCCTGGGAGCTGGCTGCCTCAGATGATGGGGGCTGCCGGAGGGAAAGGCCAAGCTCTCCGGCTTGTTCCCTTGTTGTCCTTGGGAGAAGTGGAACGCTGCCTGACTGTCCCTGCTGGTCACCACTAGGAATGTCGGCGTGACCCGTGCTGCACCGTTGGCTGCAAGATGAGGAGAGGGGCGCAGTGCCTGTCCGGACCGTGCTGCCGGAGATGCCAGGTAAGCCATGTGGCGGGAGTGGGCACGCTGCGTTCCCTCGGGATAGCCCCCACACCAGCACCGCTCACTGAGATGCCTGATGCAAAGTGGGAATGTGACGGGACTCAAGGGGGAAAATGTGGACTGTGCCTCCAGCTGATGGTACTGGCTAGTGCACTGCTGTGGAGGGTCAGCGAGTGTCGGAAAGTGAAGTGAGCGCCGTGAAGTGCTGGTGCCAGTTAGGTGCCTGTGTCCAGGAAAGTATTTTTAGGGCACAGGTATCGTGCCTGCTCCCAAACACTGAGGTGAAGGAGATGCCGGCTTTATGGCCACGTGTGAAGTTCACAGCGGTGTTCCCCTGTTTGGCTTTCCCAGCTGGGCAGCACAGGCTGCGCCAGGCTGGGTGACTCCTGCCAGTGGTGGCACGTCTGCCCTCTCGCCAAGAGCCGCCCCGGCTGCAGGGGAGGGCGGCAGGGCGGAGGAGCAAGCCGGAGGCTGCGGGAGCTGGAGCAAAGGCAGGGCGAGCAGAAATCAGCACAAGAGCCGCACTGTGTCGGTCTACGTGGGTGCCCACAGTCTTGTGGTGTGAAGGAGTTTGGCGGGGACTGGAGCTGGGGGACTGGAGCTGGGGCTCCGAAGTACCGGCAGCGTTGGTCTTGTAAATGTACAGAGAGGGCAGGGTGCAGTGTGATCAGGAGCTGGAGGAGCTGAGACTTCTCTTTCTGGGGGAGAGCCACTGTGTTTTCTGGAAGGTATTTGCTCTACATGCTGTGCACATCGGGCCAGTCGGTGTTACCGTGGGCAAAGTTTTGGGGGTCCTTTTGTTCGTGTCGCTGGTTGATGCAGTTGTTGAAAATGGCAGAGTGGCTGGTCTGAAATCTCTCCCGTATGGGCCTCGATTCCAGGCAGCTGGAAGCAGGGGGTGCTGGTCAGCAGCAGGCTCAACAGGAGCCAACGGTGTGCCCCGGCAGCCCAGAGGGCAAACTGCGTCCTGCGGGGCATCCAACACAGCACAACCAGCTAGTCGAGAGAGGTGATTATCCCGTCGTATTTAGCGTTGGTGCGGCCTCACCTGGAGTACTGCGCGCAGTGCTGGGGCCCACCGTTTAAGAAGGACGTTCAGGTCCTCGCAAGCGTCCAGAGGAGGGCAGCAAAGCTGGTGACAGGGCTGGAAGGCATGTCCTCCGAGGAGCGGCTGAGGTTTCTGCGTCTGTCTAGTTTGGAGAAAAGGAGGCTGAGGGGCAACCTTGCTGCTCTCTGCAGCTTCCTGAGGAGGGGACAGGGAGAGGGAGGTGCTGAGCTCTTCTCCCTGGGATCCAGGGACAGGATGCCGGGGAATGGTTCAAAACAGCGCCAGGGGAGGTTCAGACTGCACGTGAGGAAGCATTTCTTTACCAAGAGGGTGGTCAAACACTGGAACAGGCTTCCTAGAGAGGTGGTCGATGCCCCGAGCCTGTCAGTGGTGAAAAGGCATTTGGGCATTCCTCCTAAATCTGTTCTAATCTGTTCTGCTGAAATTCTATTCTAATCTAATCTAACCTAATCTGTTTTCTTTCCTCTAGTTTGTGAAAAGAGGCACGTTATGTAGAAGCAGCTCCGAGAACGAGTGCGAGTTGAAGGAATATTGCAACGGCACCTCTGGGGAGTGCACACCCGACCTCTGGGTCATGGACGGGCATCCCTGCAGCAGGAACACTGCCTTCTGCTACAAGGGAGTCTGCCAGACAGCCGACAAGCAGTGTCGGAAGGTCTTTGGCCAAGGTAAGGATGATGGATTGCAGGAGGGAAACTGTGGGAAATGCAAATACCAGGGAGGGAAGCATTGAAGTGGGAAACCCTGGCAGCCAACCTGTATGTGAGGGCAAAAAGGGACAGGAGGCGCGGGGGAAAGGGAGGAAGCGTGTTGGGCTGTCTGTCCATCGGTGTGCTGCCGGAATGTTGGTTAGTCTGGGGGTGTTTGTAAGGGACTGAATTCCCGTAGCTGGAACGGAGGTGTCCGTGAGAGAAGCGATCTCATGGAAGTTGATCCAAGCTGGGTGAAAAAGCAAGCAGCCGAGAGGCTGGTGGAAAAGCCTGTGCGTGCACCATGGGAAGGGGGTCCAGGGACAAGGGTGGGCAGCCAGCCAGGCTGTGACTGGCATAGCTGAAGTTGGGGTGGCACAGCGCATCTGCCGGGAGACATGGGGGGCACACTGTCGGGTGTGATGCAGTCAGGAGTGTCCTGGGCACCTGGAGAAATGGCTCGGAATGACCGTCTGCCTCGTGACCGCGGGGCGAGATGTGCACGTGTTCTGTTGCAGCACTGTTCCAGGGAGGCTGGCAATGAAGGAGCGGTGTGTAGCTGGAAGTGGTGGTGGGAGCAGTCGGTGGGGAACACTTGCCGTGCAGGATGGGGCTGGCTAGGCTGCAAGCGCTGTCCTTTCCAGCCAGGTGGATGGTCTTGTTCTCTGGGACCCAACTCCCAGAAATGTCCTGGAAGGTCTTGTGGCTGTCCCAGGGGGAGCTTGGCGTGGAGTAGATGGGTGTGCAGGGGTGCAGATGGGAGGCAGCCGGAGGGAGCATCCCACCGCAGCAGGCTATAGGGAGCATGAGGGTGAGCAGGCTGGGTCTGGGCTCCCGCACAGCCATGGCTCCGAATGCCGGTGAGCACACAGGTGGCCCCAGGCATCACCAAGTAGCGGGTGTAGTGTGTGACCTAAGTGGTGATGCTGAACCCCGAGGTGGAGAGAGGCTGTTGGACAGACCATGAGTGTTGTTGTATGTGTGCAGGTGCTAAGAACGGGCCTTTGGCCTGCTACGAAGAAATTAATGGCCAAAAGGACAGAATGGGACACTGTGGCTCCGACCACCGCGGTTACCAGCGTTGTGCGTGGAAGTAAGTGCCCTAGCAAGGGTGCCGGGGTGCTCTGGCTGCAGTGTGGTCTGCCACGGAGCAGGGAGCCCGGCCCCACGGTGGGGAAGGGCTCCCTGAGCTCAGCCGCCCGTCAGCAGAGAGAATCATGCTGTCCCAGGGCTGGGCGGGCAGGGGCACTGGACATCCCCGTGCAGAGCTGGTGAGCGCACGGGCTGGGAAGCGGGGATGCGGAAAGGGCCTGTGGCAGACGTAAGCGTGCCATGTCCGTGTGCTGGGAATCGGGCATTTGGGGTCCGTTCTCCGAGCACTTGCTCGGTGTTGGCAACAGAGCTGGAATGGAAAGATGAAGATGGCAGTTGTCAAGTCCTTTGCTCACGATGCCTTTGCAGGGATCTCCGATGTGGGAAGCTCGTGTGTGAATATCCAGGCTCCAAGCCCTTTACCAAGGAGAAGGCTGCGGTGATTTACGCTCGGGTGCAGAACACACTGTGTGTAACGTTAGACTACATGAAGCCTCCCACAGAGAGGGACCCCATGCTGGTGAACGATGGCACCGTCTGCGATGACCACAAGGTAAGCAATCCCCTGATGTGTAGCAGCTCCCTTGGGAGAAGGAGGACTTGTGGAAAGTATTGCTGCGGTAGCAGCATCAGAGCCCCAAGGGCAGTGGCTTTTTTGTTGGCTCCATCTTGAAGGAGTCATGGGTGTATATGGGTGGCGCGACCCCCTTCAGGTGGGGTCCGGCACAAAGCCTGATGGCTCCTTTGCGAGTACCCAAAAGATCTGCAGCTCCCTTTAGTTGGAGCTGGCTGTGTAACCGGCCGGCTGGCTGACCCAGGGTTGCCTGTGTGCTTGTGCTATAGATCTGCCTGAACCAGCAGTGTGTGCCTGCCACTGTCCTGAACTATAAATGCGAGGTGAAGACAAAGTGCCACAATCGTGGTGTAAGTCACGGTGCTGCGCGTTGTTGTTTGTGGTTTGTTCAACTCTCTGGAGACACGGCTCACAAAAGTGGCATCTTGGGTCATATCTGTGGGGAAGAGCAGCCGAGGGGGGCTGCATGCCGGGCCATCTCCCAAGGCTGCATGCGTAGCACCTCCAGCAGAACTCCCTCGTGGAGCTAAGCAGCTCCTTTTTGTAAATCAGCCAAATGGAAAGGGTCTGAGCCTGCTGGGAGGCTGGAAGAAGCAATAAGGATGGGGAGAAGGCAGCGCCTCAGGAGGTGACAGACAGCATTGACTGAGGCAAAGGGCTGGCAGCGTGAACCCTGGGCAAGCTACACGCGGGGATGCTTTGCCTGGCTCAGGGTGCCCTGACATCTGTGCCCAGTGTTTGGCAAGTGAGGACGTGTGGGCCTGATCCTCTGTGGCGGGCTATAAATCCCATCTCTCCCTGCTTCTCACACAGGTCTGCAATAACCAAGGGAGCTGCCATTGCCATCCTGGCTGGAAGCCACTGACGTGCCAGGAGAAAGCAGGGGCGATGGGGGGGAGCGGCAGAAGCCCGTCTGGAGATGGTGCGTGGGGAGGGCAGTGGCTGCTTGGGGTGAGGGTTCCCATGGGAAAAAGATGGTTCTGGGGCAGGGGCGACGGATTCCCATTCTGGTGGTGGCTTGCCAGAGCAGGGCCATGTGAGCACGTGTCTGGGTCCTGTGGTGTGTCCCAAGATGGGCTCAGGGAGGTTGTTTTTTTTCCTGTGCCTAGATGAAGGAGACATTGGGAGCAAGGGCTCACTGCGGCTGTGGCTGCTTCTGACCTTCTGCCTCTTTGTGCCTGTTGCCATCGGACTCGTCCTTATGGCACTAAGGAGAAGCGGCCCAAGGCGCTGTCTTGCCTTGGAGGAGCTGGATGAAGACAAGTGAGTCTGTTCTCTGCACCAAAGGGTGTTGAGGTGATGGTGTGTAGATGACAGGGAGATGGCTGTAGGCCGCAGGAAAGCTGGAGCCTGGACAAGGACTCTCGCCATGCAGCACACCCAAGGTGGGAAGAGGAAGGGGGAGTGACGGACGAGACAGTGCCACCGTGGGGCTGGCAGCAATGCTGGGGGGAGGATTTTTGCTCCTTGCGGCTCTGTGACTGACAGGAGCTGCCTTCCCGGTCCCACTCTAGGTTGGAAGACAAGGACCGTGTGGATGAGGAAAGGAGCATGTCAGATGTGTAGCAGCGCAGCAGGGAAGGACGTTGACCTGTAAGTCGTTGCCCAAATGGCTGACTGTTTTTTGTGCTGGGCTTGTGCGTGGGTGGCAGTGGAACTGGCAGTGGAAACAGGGGAGAGGGAGCAGTGTGTGCCTTGATGTTGGCAGGGAAGCAGCCTTAGTGGGAGCATCGGGCTGGGGGTCAGGGCACTGCAGGCAGCGTGGTGGTTGGAGTCACGGCTGGGCAGCAGCATGGTTTCTGCAGCACACTGCCTCCCGAGTGCCTGCAGATGTGGCCAGTCGAAGCCATGGGAGTTGGAGTAGGTGGTCAGGAGGTGGCATTTGGGCAAATGTCCCAGGCATGTGGCAGCCTGGGTGGTGGTGGGTCCATGTGAACTCTGAGCAGTGAAGCTTCAGAGGTGCTTGCTGGGAGAAGACGTACGAGTGTAATAGGAAAGCAGGGTGGAACAGAACGGCCTGGAACAGTGGAGCTAGTTGGAAGGGACCTGTGATGGTTGTTTAGTGCAACTGCTGTAGTTGTTGCAGCTTTTGGGGCAAGTCTGCGTAACAGCCAGTAGCGGGGTGCACTGGTGTGCGGGTGCTGGGACGTGTCGCAGCAGTGCCACGTAGAGGCCGGCAGTGGCCGGCCGAGGGCGTGTAAGAGTTGGGTGCTGTGGCCAGGGTCAGTCTCGGGAANTGAGGGGAGACCTGATCGCTCCCTGCAGCCCCCTGACAGGAGGGTGCCGTGAGGGGGTGTTGGTCTCCTTGCCCAAGGAACCAGCGATGGGACGAGAGAAGATGGTTTCAAGTTGTGCCAGGGGAGGTTTAGACTGGATATTGGGGAAAATGTCTTTCCTGAGAGAGTGGTGAGGCATTGGCACAGGCTGCCCAGGGAGGTGGTGGAGTCCCCATCCCTGGAGGTATTTAAAAGGCACGTAGATGTGGTGCTTAGGGACATGGTTTAGCGGTGGACTTGGCAGTGCTGGGTGAACGGTTATGCTCCAGGATCTTAGGGATCTTTTCCAGCCCCAGTGATCCTATGGGTGGGTGGTTTGTCAGGGGGGGTAGGGGAGGACCATCGTGGCAGCAAGTGTTGTCCAAGCTGGGGAGTTGTTGATCTTAGTGCTCGGGCAGGGACAGGCGGCAGCGACGTGTTTGGTGAGGATGCGGCGTGGGCGACCCTGGGTGGTGCGGGGTGCTGAGCAGCCCTGTGCGTGGAGGTGCCTGCCCATGCAAGTGGACTCGGTGGAGCGTTGGACTGAGTGTCACTTGGGTGAGGTGCTGAGGGCTTCCCTGGGGCGGGCTCTGCACCGAGATGGGGTCCATTTCTCTTGGCATGTGAGCCCGGAAGGTGATGGCAGCGTGCGTGGCAGGCTGCTGGGGCAGTCCCATGCAAAGCAGCCCTTGGGCAGGCAGGACCCTTGGCGTGGAGGTGGCTGGAGGTGCATGCTGCCCAGAAGTAAGCGGTGCCTCTGTGGTGTTTCCTCTCTGGCAGTGTCTGGGGCCTGGGAGTGGGTGTCGGAGTGCAGTCCGTGGAGAGCACCGCACGAGGACGCTGCAGTGTGGCACAGTGGAGGAGATGCCCATGGACCTGGGCTTGGGAGTGAAGTAGCCCGCAGACGGTGTAGTGGTCCCTGTAAGCGTGTGTAGGGTGTCTCTTGTTGTGGTGGTTGTTGTTCAATAAAAGGTGTCTACGATCCCTGAGGAGCCGTGTCATCCCTGCGGAGTGACACTGTGTGATGGAACCGTTCCTGGACCAGGAGGTCACTAAGTGACTGGAGGAGCCCCAGCTGTGTGCTGTGCTGGTGTGGGCAAGGGCTGCTTCTGCCCAAAACACAGCCAGATGTGGCCAGCCCTGACCGCCATGTGCCCAGTGTGCTGCCAGCATTGATCGGTTGAGTGGCAGCATTGACAGCTTCAGTGTGAACCGGACAGACGCAAGGATGCTCACTCCTGTCCTCACCCTACAGCCACAACTGGCTCATGGAAGCAGGGGCTCACGCTGTGCTGCACACTGAGACCATCTCAGCAGAGCTGGAAAATCGCTAGCGTGATCCCAGAGGCACCGTGGCACGTCACCTACCTGACCCTGGGGACGTCAGTTTGTCCTGCGGGAACCTGGATGCTCTCCTCTCCTTCCCCAGTGGGGACAGCAGCACGAACTGCTTCCTGGGGTCCCTGCTGGTGGGGGCAGCAGCAATGGGGCACTGGCAGCAGTGCTGAGCAAGAGACATTTTCTGTCCAGCACATCTGCCCTGGGACCATGGCTTTGCTTGGTGCATTCAGGGATGCAAGGCCTGGCAATGGATATGCCCGTCTGGCACCTCTGCCAGCCGGGATGGAGGCACGTCTCATACCATCACTCCAAAACTGCCTGGGGCAAAGCATGTCTCCACTCAAGAAGCGAAGCACTTTCTAGGCTGAGGCTGCAGGGAGAATGTTAGTCACAGAGACAGGCAGTGCAGCCCTACGCTTCAGAGCACCCTGCACCGGGAGGCTCCCAGGGCCTGCTACCGCTGCACCGCTGCCGGCGCCAGCCCTCGCAGACGCCTCCCTGACCCCCTTCCCAGGTGGTGAGGACCAGCCAGCAGCCCTGGAAGACGGGCTGCCCGACACCCCCGGTGCAACCGCCTGCCCCGGTGCGGCACAGCGCGGCCACCTCAGCCTGCGGGCCGGGACATCGCTAACCTCTACTCCTGCCCCGGCTCGGGGGCACCCGCGTTCCCTGCAGCGCTCTCGGATCCGCGCCCCACAGAGACGCCCATCTCGCTGTCCGTGCCCCGACGAACACAGCCTTTCCCTTTCCACGCACCGGAAAGGCATGGACAGCTTTCTGCCTAGGCAGCACTGGCGGTGCTGCTTTTCCCCCAGGAATCCACTGTTTTGGCAGGTCCCGCTCAGAGCATCCTGCCAAGCCCCCCTTGGATGGGGGAGACCGCTGGGCCGCCCCAATGACCCTCAGCTGCGGGGACCCTGCCCTGCCAGGCGCCGGGCCGGGGCGGCTCTTGGCGGCGCCGGGGGGGCTCACGCCATGCGGCCGACGCACAGGAAGAGCGCGGGGCGGATGCGCGCTCCCCGCCGCGGCTGCAGGCTCCTTCCCGCTGGCATGGGGCTGGCGGGAGGGTGGGCTGGGGTGGCGGCAGCAGAGGAAGCCTGACTCATCAGAGCAGGCACCACGCCAGGAAACCCCCCCTCCCTGCGCCGCCTGGCCCCCTCCCCGCTCTGGCCGCAGCCCTTGTCCCCTGGACGGGCAAACTGTGGCGTTCGCCCTCGCCCTTGGCTGTGCTTGGGGTGCTCTGCCCAGCTCCACCGCACCCCGGAGCAAACAATACCCCTCCGGCCTTTCCACGAGAAAGACCTGCACAGTTGTGCCCCCACCTCGGGGCGCCTTGGTCCCAGCTGACCCCCAGGGAGAAAGGCAGGGGAGCAGGCGCAGAGAGCGAACAGCACCGGCACCACGTCGCTGCAGGCCTGCGCTTCCCACGCTGCGATGGCGGCAGCACCCGCCGCAGGGAGGGGACCGATCTGCTGGGGGGACAAAGGCAGCACCGCACTGAAACGCGGCGAAACGGCAGCCTCTGCCGCGAGGTCCCATTCAGCCTCGTTTCCTTCATCTCCAGCCAGACAGCGGCATGAGCCTCGCCAGCATTAACCACCCAACGGGCAGGGAGTTTTGCTCCTGCGCGTTGCAATTAGGTCAGGAACCTGCGGACCCTCATTGCAAAGAGGTCTCATTACCCTCTGTGCATCACCGTCCGCTCTGCCTCCCTCAGGGTGGGTGTGCGTGCAGCCGGAGGGAGAGCACGGCCGGTGCTCCGGCGCGGGCACGCTACCAGCGCACACCGTTCACTGCTGCCGTATGAAAACCGTCGTTACGGTCTTGCACTTTGTTTGGCACTGGGAATTTAATGACAGCGTCAGCTCACGCTCAGTCATTAGGCGGTTTGCTGGACATGCAGATAGACCCTGAAGTGGCAGGGAACGCAGATTAGGGAGTTTCACTCCCTGCCACGCAGCGCTTCTGTGGCAGCTGCTTTGGATGTGGCTCCCGTTTAATTTATTTTGGCTCTGCCGGCTGCATCGTTAGTGCATCAGCAGCACCTCGTGCGAGCAGGGGGCTGCAGATACAGTTTCTCCCTGATGGAGTGCATATTGCTCCTGCGGGGATAAAGCTCTTCAGGCCCCTGGCGCCTCGGGGTGTCACACGCAGCCTGGCGGGAGCTGCAGGCAGCTCCCAGAGCCACCGAGACACATCTGCCCTGCCGGGGGTCGTAGCCGGGACCTGCGGTGGCTGCAGGTCGGTGCTGCCGTGCGGGGTCCCTGCTGCGCTCGTGGTGCGCGGGGCTCTGCAGCTCCAGCAAGACGGTCCCCTGTTCTTGCACGGTTTCTGCAGACCGAGCGCAGCACACAGGACACGAGTCTGGCATTGCCAGGGCCCGGGGGGGAAAACCCAGCTGCAGAGACAAGAGTCTGTGCGCTGCCGCCAGCCTAAAGCGCCCTGGGCCCCTTCGATGCGGCCTCCCATGGGAGCCTGGAGCATCCCTGCAGCTCCGAGGGGAGGTCCCGGGGGGAGGCAGCTCACAGCCCCTACCCGCAGCAAGGGAGCCGAGCCTACCCCGTAGGTGGACACCCGGGGGGGATGGCAATCAAGGTTTGTTCCGCAACAACGCCTTATCGGCAACCTTTAAACCCGTGTTTGCGCGGACCCTCTGGCCGTTGGGAGGCCAGGCCCTGGCTCCCCCCGGGACAAGGTACAGCTGCAGCTGGGGCCGTGCGCTGGCTCAGCACATACCAGGAGCAGGGCAGCCGGCGCCTCGCCGCCGAGCCGGAGCACGTCCCAACCTTGCGGCCAGCGCCCGGTGATGGAGGCCTGCGACCGCACGGAGGAGACCCTGCTGCCTCTGGCGCTGACCAGGTTTCAGCTCTCCGAGGAGTACGGCTTCCTTCTTCCCGATCCTCTGGTAGGAGACGGCTGTGCCACCGCGTCTGCATGCTCCAAGAGACAGAGAACAGAAAAATAGAGGGGTTGGTGAGCGGCTTTCTGGTTGGGTTTCAATTTAACGCTACTCTATAAGTTTATAAAAAGCACTGAGGCAGGCGCATGCTATTTTGGCTTAGTTTCATAAGACAAGCCCCTCATATTAACAATTATTAAACTGGCTGCAGCAAATGGCACAGGGGAGAGAAGGAGCTTTGCAATTCGCACATTGGCCTTGGCTTTGCAGGATTTCAGGGAGGACGAGGAGAGCGGTCAGACTGCAGATCTCCTGTGCTGAAAGCAGTGCCGCTTGTCGCTGGGCTCGCTTCACAGTGGGAGCGCTCAGGGACAGGCAGATACTGGTTCATCATCCATTAATTCACCATTACGCAGGCGGGTATTACCAGAGGGGGAACCAGGCACAAACCATTAGCGCGATGCATGAGGTTGGATGGATGCTGGGAGCCCGGGCTGGTGGCATCCGTTCCCCTCCCTTCTCCGCAGGCACGAGCACAGCCCTGCCAGAGCCCCAGGAAAAGCTTTGCAACGCGATGGAGCGGGACAGTAAAGGCTTCCCCGGCTGGGCAGGGTCTGGCACAGCCCTCCCCAGTGGCGAGTCACAGTCCCGCTCCAGCTCCCCCGTGCTCCCTTGGCTGCCATCACTCCCCAGGGTCCCTTTTCTCCCCGGGCCATACGGCTCTTCTGCGTTACAGCCAGAGCGGAATCGAGCAGGAGAATTTGGGTGTTGCCTCTCAGCCGGCTTCAACTCCAAAGAGTTTGCCCAGGGCCGGCTGATCCCCAAGCTCTCTGGTCCCTCCTGCTCCTGTCCCAGCACCCCCGTGCCCCAGCACGGGGTTACCCTCCCCACCCCGGGACAGACAGGCTCCGTCCACCTTTGCAGCAACTCCCCGAGGGTCACGCCGGTCCCTGGAGATGCACTGGTGCAGGACCACTTTGGCCATCCACCGCACCCAACCCGTGGGTGCGCAGGGGATGCGCTCCCCTCTGCCCCCTCGCCCCAAGCGCGGGGTCCAGGGACCGGGACAGCCAGCCCAGCTCTCAACCGGCTCATCGCCCCTAAGCCCTGTGACTTCTTCCCAGGCTGGTGCTGGCAGCACGACGTTTGCTGTGACCTGTCCCCCCTCAGCTGCCACCTGCCCATGCTGGGATGCTCCGGGTCCTGTTTTTCACAACCTCTCGCTACTTTGTGAAGGGCGACAGCGGCAGCATGTCCCCCTGGCCCAGCACAGCCCCGAAGCCTCCTCTCCAGGGAAGGGGGCTGCGCTCCCCCCTGAGCCCATCCCTGCTTCTTCCCCGCTCCATAGCCAGCTCTGCTGATCCTGGATTTAACCCCTGGACACATCTCCTCCTGCCTCAGTCCTGAGCTGCTCAGGAACAGGGGCAGAGAAGAGACGCAGCCTTGCAACACCGTGTGCTGCCGGTCTCTGAGCATTTACAGCCCTCCCTCTCGCCTCTCTCTACCAAGACAGAGCTGCCGGCCTGCTATGATCCCTGGATGGAGATTGCCCACGACCTGCCTCAGCTGATCGCGAGCCGTCAGCTCCGCTCACGAGTTCACCAGGTACCCATGTTCTCTCTCCTGCTTCTGGAGCACTCTCAGACCTTTGCCTGACACAGCAGCGTCTGCTGAACGCG
Organism: Scopus umbretta; assembly: GCA_013400535.1. Classification (NCBI taxonomy): domain Eukaryota; kingdom Metazoa; phylum Chordata; class Aves; order Pelecaniformes; family Scopidae; genus Scopus; species Scopus umbretta. The sequence continues at coordinate 48,216 of VZTL01052145.1, read as the reverse complement.
TAGAAAAGCAAAGCAACACCAAAGCCCTGGCCTCAGGAACTCGTGCAGACAGGACTAACACCGTGCAAAAGCAAAGCCTTAACGTCGGCACAGAAATAACTCCTACGGCAGATCCTAGGTTGCCCCGGCCAGCCGAGGCAGCGAGGGCTGGAGCACGGCGTGCGGTGGCAGAGGAAACCCTCTAGATGTCACGAGAGCCACGGCTGCGCTCCCAGCCAAGGAGCCCAGGTGCTCCATGAGCCTCCCAGCCCAGCCGGACCCCGCCGGCACACGGGGATCGGCCGCTCTCGCGTACGTCCCAGCGCAAGGGCGAGGGACGCTTTTTTCAGTAAAATCCCACCGTTTACTGTCCATGCTCTCAAGCCACCACCAGCAAATCAGTAGCAAAACCTGCAGGGGGAACAGAGGCTTGCGGGGAGAGGGCAAGGGACTAGGAGGGTCTCTCCCCACTGCGGGGGGCCCTTGGCATCGCCTGCGGTGCCCCTTGCTCCCAAGGGTCTCCCCGGCAGATGCCGCAGCTGAGCACCCGGCACCTCAGAGGGCGCAAGGAGCTGCACTTGGCGCATCTGGTGCTCAGCTTCATCACGATGGGCTACCTCTGGCAGGACGGCGAGGAGGGCACCGTGAAGGTAAGAGCAATGTGGAGCAGGTTCACCTGCTCCTTGCGATCTGGGAGCTGATGCTGCGCCCCTGGGACTCATCCCATGGGAGCAAAGCCTCTTTCCTGAGGCTGCAGGCGGAGCATGACCCCTCCTGCCTGGCTGGGTGCCCGCAGATGGGCACCTTTCACCAGCCTGACAGCGTCCCCATCTTTGCCTGTGCTTTGTGCCCTTTAGGTCCTGCCCCGAAATCTCGCTGTCCCGTTCTGGGAGGTCTCGCAGGCCCTTGGCCTCCCCCCCATCCTCAGCCACGCAGACTTTGTGTTGGCCAACTGGAAGAGGAAGAACCCCAACGGGTAAATGGGCAAATGCCGGCAGAACGAGCGTGACTCCTCCCGCAGTCAGGGCAACAGTGATGAGCCTGAGCAGGTCCCATCCAGCACAGCAGGGACAAATGATGCCCAAACCGCTCCCGTTCTGCCAAAAACCATTGAAAAACCATCTCTGGGGGGGGCCCTGTCTCACGGAGAAGATCTGGGGATGGGTCTTGCTGCACAAGGGGGGAGCGGTGCTCTCTGGGGCTGCCGGCGCCGCAGCCACGGGCGCAGCCCTGGGTGCCCAGTGGGGAACCAGGTGCCTCTGGGACCGTTCCCCCCGGGGGACGGCACTTTCCGCCGGCCAGCGAGCTCATTTTGTCTCCCACAGAGCACAGTCTGTTGCTGAACGATTTATAACATCTCTCTTTCTCTCTCCTTTTCTTGTGCATTTGTTGGCAATAACCAAAATACCTTCAGGCCTCTGGAAATTGAGTAAGTATTTAAGATGCTTATTTATTTTCTAACAGTGTTAGTTTTGTTTGAATTGGCTTAGCACTCCAACACTGCAGGGCTGTGCTTAGGTTGGACCTATCTCTTGATATACGAGCACAACAAAAACAGCTCAGTCTTTGGCACGCAAATGCCACTGCAACAACCGCAGAGCGCCGTGACCGCGGCTGAACCGTGGGCTGCTGTAGTCCACGCAGAGCCTGCTGTCGTGGGTCAGCCTTTTAGCCCAGCAAGTGCATGGGGAGGGTCGTGGATCCCTCAAAACCAGAGCAGCCCCTCTCCCCTTTTGCTCTGTGCCAGCTCGTAAGGGGCTCTGCAGCCGGGAGGGTTTTGCTCCAAGGGCTCAGCGGGTCCTGGGGTGCGCGGGGAGACCCTGAGCGAGCGCCCTCCTAACCCTCACACGCTTGGCCGCTCCCCCGGTCGCCCCTGCAGGAACCTGGACACCATCATCTCGCTGCCTGGGGGAGAGAGCCTGCGAGGCTTCATCCTCGTCACCCTCCTGGTTGAGAAGGCGGCTGTGCCTGGGATTAAGGTAGGGGACCGCCATGCCCCGTAGCTCTTTACTCGCCCGGAAAGCGCCCGCAGGCGCGCACCCACGAGGTGTCCCCATCTCCTGCACGCTTGCTCGCAGGCTGGATGAAGGGGCAGAGCTGGCGGTGGTGGTAGCGGGTATCCAGAGCCACTGTACACAGACATCCCAGCCTCCTCCTCCAAGACTTTGTGCTCTCCCTCCTCTCCCCTCATCTCGCAGGCAATCGTTCAGGCCATTCGTGCCATTCTGCAGCTCGATGAGGAGACCCTGCACAAAGCCCTGCAAGAGCTGGCAGAGGCCATCGGGGACATGAGCAAGGCTTTGAAACGGATGCACGGTAACAGCAGCCTTCAGCTGGAGGGCAGCTCGTGTCCTCACATCGCTGTGCACGCTTCAGCTCGTTGAATGCCTTAGCGTAAACGTGCTCGCACTTGGCCCATGAAGCCTCTCCAGAGGGATGGAGCGGGAGGAGGTGGGAACAATTCAGGGGAAGCTCAGCGCTCCCAGGATGATACCGTGGGGTTTGAGCACCCAAACGGGCCCAGGGTAAAAGTCTGGGCTGTTTTTGGGTTGAGCAGCTCTGAGCACACCGATGCTGTGCTGCGCGCAGCAGTGCCTCAAGGAGCCCAGCTGGGGGAAGCCCACCGCGGGGAGCGGGCACCAGCACCACGCAACGTGCCGCCCGCTCCTGCCGCGTCCTCGGCGCACAGATCCAGGTCTCCTCGGCTGCGGCAGGAGGAGCAGGGAGCACAGCCGCACGGGAAATGCCGGCGCAGAGGGAGCTAATTGCCTTTTGCCCGCAGTAACATCTATGATCTGATTTCCTCCTAGATTACGTGGATCCAGCAGTATTTTATGCTGTGATCCGGATCTTTCTCTCCGGGTAAGTGTGGTGCCTTTCCCTCCAAAGCCATCGTGTCGGCAGCTCCCGGGGCGAGGGGGAGCAGGGGATGCACTGGAAAGGAGCACAATCATGGGGTCCTGTGGTGCGGGGAAGGAACCCGCGCCGCGTACGGCCGCAGTGGCCCCGAGGGCGATGCAGTCCTGCCGCCCTCGAGAGAGGGAGTTCCCAGGCGCTTTCTCTGCCCGTGCGGAGCCGGAGCCGCTGGGCACGGATGGCGCAGAAGGGCTGGGGTCCGCTTCCCCGCTCGCTTCCCTTCATCCCGCGCTTCAGCTTAGCCCCCGCACGGTCTCTGCGCTGCAACAGCTGTAATTGTGCAGAAATGAATCGTTCCTGCTCTCGGCCTGAACAGTTTTGACAGGAGGAGACTGATTTCTCTTTAATTCGCACACCCAAAGCTACAAAGCCGAGTGGGGTCTCTTCCCCCTGCGTGTTAAGAAAACATCTGTAACAAGCCTCTTGCTGTTGCTCCATTACAATTCCATTAATTAAAAAAAACCCAACCCCCCGCCAAACACTGAAAAAAGTCTTTTGGGCAAGGCAGAAACATGGCCACGAGAGCCCAGTGCTGTGGGTTTGCCATCCCTCATCTTCCCTGTGGGGCTGCGAGCATCCCCAGCTGCTCCGCTCCTGGGTTTCTCAGCGGGTTTCTATTTTTGTTTCTCTCAGTGTATCTCAGCATTCCAAAGTCAAAAGGCTCCATGCATCCTGATTAGGTTTCTCTCGTTTTTTATCCAAGCTGACCTTGTCTTGATGGTCATCAGCCTGGAAAAACATGCTTTTTAAATTCCCTTCTGCTTATAAGAACTTCCCACTAGTAAAGGTTACTATAAATACATCCCTGGGAGAGCTAAAAATATTACGGTATTTGATAATGAATCTATTTTCTCTGCATTTTGTGCAAAATCTGCTCCAGCTGTCAAACAGCCTTTAACAGCCAGCACCGACAGCTTCGTGAAACGCTGCATTCTTCAGAAGGTCAAGAGATATTTTTGTGCCAGGCACATTATCTCTCTGAAATTATAACTCCTCGTTCCATTTGTGAGCGAGCATTTATCCATTTTTGCACAACAGGCGCATAAAGCCAGATGACAGGGGCTGTGAGTTAACAGCGTACGGCGGGGGGGAGGCGCCCACGCTGCCCGGTTCCTGGGCTTGCCGAGGACGAGCAGCTTTATGAGAGGGAGGAAATCACATCACAGGCTTGTTCTCTGCTGAAATAAATAAAGGCAAGCTGTCCTGCGCTGTCTTTAAAGACATCGTCTCAAGAGTAACAAGAACAGACAAAAATCCAGAGTACCAACTTCAAGGCCTTGGAAGAGCGTTTGGGCAACTCTTCTTCCGAGGCCACCGGGATTTCAAGGAATTAATGTCAGGACCCACTATTGCCCAGACGAGTGCCCCCTCCCCTCTTGCACACCCAAAGCAGCTCTGCACGTGCAAACTGCAAAACCTGCCCGAGCCAGGACCTGAGGCGGAGGTGAAGCCATGGCACAGGGCAGCTTGTCCCGGCACCACGCCATGGCGTGCTCACCGGTGTGCGGCAGTCCCATAGAACTATCCCTAGCTCCTAGGAGCTAATTAGGGATAATTAAGGATTTCTCCTGATACCCACAACCTTGTCGTGCGCCTCGACGCAGTGTTCGATTTCCGAGTTTATCTCACATTTGAGGACAGCGGACAAGGCTGAGCAAGGAGGAGGAGATCCATGGGCCAGGTCAGGAAGGTTTCGCTCAAGCTTGCCAGCCCAGGGCCCCTTCCCGCAGCGCTCCCTGTTATCAGCCGCCCCAAGGCCTCTCCCTGCCTGACTGCCGTGTCTTCCCACCCAGCTGGAAAGATAACCCCGCCATGCCAGACGGGCTGATATATGAAGGTGTATCTGACGAGCCCATGGCATACTCCGGAGGGAGCGCAGCACAGAGCACCGTCCTTCACGCTTTTGACGAGCTCCTGGGGCTTCGCCATAGCGAGGAGAGCAGTAAGTCGCCCGCTTTTCCTTTTCCCTAAGCAAATAAAGGGGCAGAGGAAGAACCGAGCCAGCGCGATTCCCACGGCTGTGCCAGCTCTGCCAGCTGACAGGACACGCGCCCGTCTTGCCCTTGGAAAACGCTCGCAGAGCCCCGGCTGGGACCAGGCTCTGCCCAGTTTGTTTGGGAGGAAGTCTATAAACGAGGCTCTGGCAGGCACTTCCTCGCCGCTATAAATTCTTAGATGGACAGATTTTGCTTTTTGCGTGTCAACTTTTTACTGAGGTTATATATGGATACAGAGATGAGAGCGCACGCCAGCATCCTGCCAGTAATTTAGCACATCCATTCACATAGCTTCCCATTAGTCTGGCCCATAACAGAGTATATTTATGAGAAATTAGCAAAACCGCTCTAATAGCAAAAAAAAACCCCAACCAACCCAAACCAAAAGGCTGAGAGCAAGGGCTAAAACCTGCCTTTTAGGGTTAAGAGCAACCCTAACAGAGCACTGACCTAATATGGGGTTTCTTTCCCAATTAATTGAAGGCACCGCGACAGAACAGGGGCGGCCAGCTGGGCAGGCTGTCGGGTACCGTCCAGCGCGGTGGTGCCTGCAGACCGTGCCAGCACCAGTGCTCCCGCCCGGCTGCTCGCCGAGAGCGTCGGGGTGCTTTAAGCCACTCACCTGCAACTTATTTTTTGCCTTTGCTGGTGTCTTGCAGCCGCCTTCCTGCACAGGATGAGGGACTACATGCCGCCGGCCCACAGGGCCTTTGTGGAGGAGATCCACCGCGCTCCCTCCCTCAAGCAGCACGTGCTCTCCTCCGGAGACGCACGGCTTTGTGTGGCTTTCAACCAGTGCGTCTCTGCGCTGGCCGACTTCAGGTCCTACCACATCACCGTCGTCACCAAGTACATCACCGTCGCGGCGGCCAAAGCCAAGGCCGGGCAGGGAGAGGTGGGCGACAGGGCTGGCCCCGCTGCAGGGAAGCCTCCGGCCGCGCTGGAGGCCAAAGGGACTGGCGGGTCCCACATCTTCAGCTTCCTGAAGAGCATCAGGGACACCACCAGGGAAGGGATGATAAGCGCCTGACTTGCCCGGAGGGTTCGCAAGGCGCTGCTCAAAGCAGCTGCGGGCGGCCGAAGGGCTCGGGGGCACGTCTGCAGCGCACGAGGCAGACCTGGGCCGCAGTGACCTTCGCTGGAACCCTCCTGGCAGCAGCCCCCTTCTCGCTCGGACGCGTCTGGGACACGGGGAACGCGCTCTGGGTTGTCCGGGGAGGAGAGCACTGCTGCCGATAACCCCGAACGGCAAACAGCGAGCGCAGCGCCCTTCCGCAGCACCGGGATGGGCACAGCACCCTTCCGCAGCACTGGGATCAGCACAGCACCCTTCCACAGCCCCGGGCTGGGCACAGCGCCCTTCCACAGCACCGGGATGGGCACAGCGCCCTTCCACAAGAGCAGGGTGGGCACAGCACCCTTCCACAGCACCGGGATGGGCACAGCACCCTTCTGCAGCACCGGGATGGGCACAGCGCCCTTCCGCAGCACCGGGATGGGCACAGCACCCTTCCACAAGAGCAGGGTGGGCACAGCACCTTTCCACAGCACCGGGATGGGCACAGCACCCTCCCGCAGCACTGGGATCAGCACAGCACCCTTCCACAGCCCCGGGCTGGGCACAGCACCCTTCACAGCCCCGGGCTGGGCACAGCACCCTCCCGCAGCCCCGGGGTGAGCCGTGCCCCTCCCGGACCTGCTCGCTGCGTGCCCCCAGGCCGGCTCCCCGCGGCACCCCGGGTTTGGGGTGCAGGCACGGCCGGGCTTACACCGACGAATAAAGCAGCGATTCCCAACCCCAGCCGCGCTGCCCGGCCCTGTGTCCATCGCGATCCGCGCCCCGACTCCGGCCCATCGCGACATCCCAGCGCTTCCCCATCGCGAGGTGGCGGCAGAAACCCGCTTTTGGCAGCGCCGCAGCCGGGCTGCCTCGCCGCCGGGGTCTGGTAACACCAAACCCTACCGGGGATTTGGGATTTGGGGCTGCGGGGGTGGCAGGGTGCACCCCGCAGCCTTTGGCACCCAGCCACGGCTCCTCTCCCCCCGCACCGACCGGCCCGCTCCTCTCGCCCCCCGGGCACGACACGTTTCTCGCCAGGTGCCCAAGGGCTGCCAGGCCGCCGAGGGTCCCGAAGCCCCCAGGCGGTCGCAAGCCAGCAATTCTCATGGGCCTGATCCCCGTACTTGGGCTGGTAACGACAAGCAGTCCGGGCTAAAAGTCGGACTCTTGCTTGCCCGGCATTTCGCTCCTACTTATGCCTATACACGGCAGTGGTGTCTCCTGAAATGCCTGCTCCTGGCCTTGAGTGACAGGCAGAGACCTGACATAGCTGGCGCGCCGGCAGCAGGACCGCAGTCACTCATGGGGGAAGTCTGCTGACAGACGCCGTTCTCCAGCCCTGGGAACGACGCTGAAGTCACTCAAACCCAGCCAAGAGGCTCTGAGGAGCGAGCAGAGCAGGCGGGGAGGCTGCTGCTCCCTCGGAGATGCTGCATTAGGGCACGAGGTTTTACTCTTCATGGCCAGCTTGGTCGCAGCTCCTGTTATTAGGAGTTCAGGGTGTCACGGGGCAAAGCTGCAACGTTCGGGCACAGGATTCACTTTTTTAAGCCTCCACGAGCAACATCGTGCTGTGGCAGGGGACGTGGGTACATGCGGTTTCCTCGAGGGGCCAGAAAGGGAAAAACGCCTCAGACAAACCCCTGGTCCTCAGCAGGCAGCTGCAGCAGCCCGACACCCAGCCTGATGGGACCCGGGACCCAGTGCACAGGCTCCCGTGATACGGGCGCCGCAGCAGATGACGCCAACCGGCAAGCAGCCCTGCAGCTCAGCACGTGCCAGGGCTCCCCGCTGCTCCCCCGGAGGCCGCAGGGCTGGGGCGGGCGGGCAGATCTCTGCGCCGAGAGCTCTGCTTTTCTCAGAATGCCAGGCGCCCTTTTACAGTGAGAGAGCACCTCCAAATTCCTTGGAATCGGCGTCTCGAGGGAAATCGGGCCGTATGCCGCTGTGTTGTGCCTGCCCAGGTTTTGCTGGCACGGCCACCAGGGACAGGTTTCACACCCAATCGGTGTCTTGGTGCAAAAATAGCTCTGGCAGTGCCACTTCTCCTGCACTATCGGAAGACAGTCAAGGTCCTTTGAAATGAGGCTTTGTTCCCACAAGGGCAACAAAAAGCTCAGCACACAGCAGCTTGAACTATTAAAGCTCCTTGCTAAAATTTTATTTTGTGCCTTCTTTTGAAAGGCGGTCCTAAAACTGGGGCTTAGGAGACAGTATCTTCAGTAAACAACCTAGGAGAACATGTCAGCACCTTTAAATCTTTGCCTGGCAGCCCTCATTCCACTCGAGCTTCGTTTCTGAATAGCTGCCGCCTATTTTATGTAGGAAATATTTCATTCTGATTATTGTCTTCGTCTATTACATTTCAGACCATTTCAGGAAAACAGCAAACTTAGAGGGGAGAAGAAAAATAAATAAATCACTCTGGCTAAATGAAAAAAAAAACAGCTAGGACACGCAGGGAGCTGGCGCAGGCTGGCACTGCAGGGGAGACGCGTGGTCTCCACGCGTGCCCTGCGGTGCTGAACCCACGCTGTTCAGCGGTGATGCCAGCACCAGGAAGGGGCAGAGGGCTCCCGAGGGGTTTGTGTTCCTGCTGCAAACCCTCGCGAAGCCCCGGGGCCTTGCCCCTCACATGCTGCCCCTGCCCCGGACCGGCAGAATCACAGCAACCTGGGAGGGAGGCAGATTTGTGCCACCTTGGAAGAGAAAAAGGGAGCTGGGAAAACTGGGGGAGAGAGGCTGGAGGGCTCTGGCGAGCCAAGGGGGTACCCCGCACCGGTGGGCACGCTCCCCTTCAACACGCGACTTTTGGGGGATGCAGAAGGTGCCTAAAAACTGCACAGAAACAGACTCAGACGGCGGCGTTCCCAGGTCAGCCAACTACATAGCAAGGGCTCACCGCATTTGAGTTCACTTTACCAACCGCTTTGTGAGAGCAGCCAGCGCCAGCACGTGCATTAATCAGACTCAGCTCCTTTAAAGTGGGATCCAGGGAGGATCCTGCCGCACGCGCAGCACCCAGACAGCGATGCACAGCGATGCACAGGCCCTTCCCGGCTTTTCCCTTGGCAGGCTGGGACAGCTGCTTCCTGAGAGCTTTGATTTCTCTCTGTTTCCAAACCACTGCTGTCTAATATTGATCACAAGACGCAGACATCTAAGGTCTCAGGTGCATTATGACTGTAAGCACATCGCATTTAAATAATTTATGCCTACGCCTAAAAAAATGCCACAGTCGGTTTGAGATGAACACGGTGCTTGGCGTTCATCTTGCATGCTCCCGCCAAGAACCGCCCCGCGATGGACTGCCCGCAGCCACCCAGCAAGACGGGGCTGCGGACCTGGGGTCCGGAAGGGTTTGTTCCAGCAGACGCTGGAGCAACCCGGCACGCGTGGGACGAGCCCAGCCGCAGCTCTTCATCACCTTTACAGAGCCACAGGCGTAGCAGCAATGCTCGGTCTCTGCCGCTCTGGTCCACGGCGCCCTGTCCCCAGCCAGCACCCAGCCCTCGCGGGGTGGCATTGCCCGTCTGCCACCGAGGGTGATGCGAAGAGCTAAGGCAATTCAGGAGGAGAGCCGTGCCATCGTCACAGCTCAGACCCCAGCTGGGACAGTCTGAGCCCGCGGGACACCCTGCGCTGCTGCCTGCAATGGGACGGGCAGGGTTAAGCCCATTTCTGCAGCTCTTTAATGAAGCGAATGTTTTTTCAGCAAGGGGAAAACAGCAAAAGAGCCTCCCCCCTTCCCTTCCGAGCTGCTGCCCCCCAGACCTCGGCTCCCAGAGGCACTGCTCCGCAGTTAGGCTGGGATGGCACCGTCTGCCCCGGCGCCACGCGAACGAGAAGGGGATTTTTGCACCACCTCCCCGAACCCAGCAGTATCTGCCGGGACAGCCGCCTGCCAGGGAGCTGATGTAAAACCAAGAGGGGTGTCGCAGCCCTCGGCGGCAACCGGAACCCTGGCTACAGACCAAAATTAGTGCCACCCACACAGAAAACTACCTTATCACCACAAACAGAGGCCCTGCCCCTGCAGTGCCGAGGCACATATTTCCACTGCGAGCCTGCAGCTCGGGAGCCGCCCGGCAACCCAGGCGCAGCAGTGCCAGCCGCGTTCTGCTTCTTGGCTCCTCGTCACCCCCCTTTTGCTAAGCAGAGATTTCCCCCAGGATGGCTGACGGTCAGCCCTGTGTGATGGAGAAGGTGGTGGGAAGAGACCTCACCTGGGCACACTTTCGATGCCACCAAGCCTCACGAGAGCCCCAGTCGGCCCTGGGACCTGCCCGCAGCACGGTGGCCAGACCTGTCCACCAGCCCTGCCCGCCGGGCTCCCCGACGCTCCCTGTGCCGTGCCCAGCCTGGCGGCTGCCATTCCACCCACACTGCTTGCTCAGACTTTCCGTCCTTCTCCTCAATCGCTTTGGCGGCGGGTTCCCTCCTCGCCTCACCCAGGTCACCTTTCGCTGCAGTAAATCTGTGCAAAAGTTTCTGAGATGCCTCTGGGCACTCTCAGACGCTTTCCCGGTGGCCGGGCTGCCAGCCCCTCTCCCCCGGGCATCTCACAGCCCCTGGGCAGACACAGCCAAGCGCTTTGCTGCAACTCCTGCTACCGCTTTTGTCCCCGTGAATATCTGAAATCGAACAAGAATACAAACATTTGGATTCTGGACACTTCCCAACCCCGACCTTACTTATCATACTTGGCTCCGGTCCTGGAACCAGGGCCAGAAGACGCTCCGAACGATTTAGGTTATTTAACATGCTGTGCAGACATCAGTCTCGCTCTCCCCTCTAGCCACAGGTTTCCCTTTGTGGTTTGCTGCGCACTTATTATATCCATCAATATCCAAGTAATTAAAATCCCCCATTATCCGGGTCCTGGCAGCCTTACGAGCTCCTCATAAGCAATAAAACATCTCATGATCAACCTTCCTTAAGTGCCTGGGAGGTCTGCAGCCCCATCTCAGGATCCCCTGGCTGCTGTTACAACCCTGAAGGTCCCATCGAAACCACCGCCCGTTCCAGCCTGAAGCGTGTCTGCCATCCCTCTCCACACGTTCCTGATCTGTGCCAGGATTGCGCATTTTTATCCCTGTCTTTCTCTAGCCGCTGGCAAGCTTCTCTCAGAGCAACCCCCCCAACTCCTGCTTAGCTTGCACGGCTGGAGGCGAGTACCTAGCCTGCTGCATTCCTGGGAGCACCCGCAGGCTGCCGGGTTCCGATGGTCACATCCCAAATTTTGCTGTGTGGCACAACAGCTCACCACACCCTGGAAAAGCCGTGAGCCCCCAAAGCTGTCACACCTGCAGCCCCCTCTGGTCCCTGCATCACGGTCAGGGACCGTCCCAGGGCTCTTCTGGAGAGACGCTGGCCAGGGCGGCCGCTCGTGCTGCCCTTCATGCCCGAGCTCAAACCACCCACAGCCCACCAGCAGGTCTCTGTGGAAGCGGCCGCCGACTGTCCCATCTTGGCAGGTTGCTCCAGGCCTGGACATTACGGCACGCCACGCAGGGCGAGCGGTGTGTGCAGCCCCAACGGCACGCCTGTGAGGGACGTGTACCCGTGGTGACAACATCTCTACGGACAAGTTCTTGTCTCCTAGTCGAGTTCTACTCTGCTGCGCAGCTCGGCCACAGTTCTCAAAGAAATTTATTAAGAACAACCAAGTTTGCTTTGCGTGTCCCTCTTGGGAGGGACGAGAGGGCACAGAAAATAATTGCCTTCATCTTCTTTCTGGCACTGCCGCTTGCCCAAGACCTGACTTCGCATCAGGTGCATGCCCTGAGCATCGTATCCCTCTGAACGCTCAACCTGGCAAGAGCACAAGAAACACAGAGGGCTTTATCTCTGCCCAGGGAATTACTCACCTTGGCAGGAGTGACTGCTGTCCAGATATGATTAAAGGACGTGACTCAAGCCAAAAAGTGCTGATTACGGCACTGAAGGAGGAGGAGAGAGGAGCTGCTAAATTATGCCTAATATGGAAGGGGAATTGGGAACAGATGGAAAAGCCTTCACTGCAGAGATGATGAACACGGGGCTGTCCCAGCCCAGGGCCAGTGGCACGGCTGTGCAGGGGACATGCTGGACGCAGCCACAGACCTCTTGCCAACACCATTTTTGTTCTGTGGTTTGCATCATCCTGTTCTGCTTGCTCCGCCACTCGATTTTGTACGCTCTTTGCCCAAGCATCCCTGGGACCTGCCACCCCAAGCCCAACAGCAGCCTGTGAACAAGCCTCGGAGGAACCCTCTGTCAGGGAAGGAATGGGTTTCTTCATGCTCCTTGCCTGACCTCCAGTAAATCTCTGGGATTCTGCTGCGTTTTAGCTTCCTAGCCTTACCAGGCAGGCAAGCACCTCTGCCCCGCCTGCTCATGTCCTGCTCTGCCCGCAGAGCACCCTCCGTCACCTGTAGCGGCCTCCGTTTGCTGAAGCCTAATGCTTTCCTCCCTTTTGCTGGCTCGTCACTGCAGCGTGTGAGCGGTACGGACGCAGTGCCAGCGCCGCAGTGGCATCGGGGCGAAGCGACACGGGACACGCGCCGGGGGCTGCCACACGCAGCCACGCGCTCGCTGGGCTGCAGCTCCCGGCACCTTACGTTTCTGCCCGCCGGGAAGCTGAAAGGACAGCGCGGCCGGTGTCAGACAAATGCTGGTCATGTTTTCCATGGACGGTCGGTGCTGGGGACCAGCACCAGTGTAAAGTGAGTCACCAGGTGGAAGGATACCCAGAGGGACCTTTGGGAAAATGCTTTATTTCAAGCCCTGAAGACCCCAATGTACGGCCAGCATTTATAAACCCTTGCACTGTTAATGCTGTTTGGAAATAAAAGGAACCAGAGACCGAAACATTCGCATTAGAATAAAAATAGCTTTGCATGGGGCAAACAGAGTTTGGAAACAAGCCGAAGACAGGCCTTGACAAGGGTCTTCGACCTCCTTTTAGGATTACGAACATCGCAGTAACTGCACGCTGCTGCTGTAGCCCCCATTGCCTGCAGCCCTGCACCGAGCTCTCTGCTAGCACTCGAGTGTCTCACTTGGCAGCCAGGGTTTTATGGGTTTCTGGGACACAGTACAAATCACTTTCCTGTTCATAAAATGTACAGCAGCAATACAGTGCGTGGCAGGGTACAGGACTGGCTTTGCAGCCTCGTCTTTAGGACACAGGCAGCCGGTTGAGAGGGGCACGCCGTCCAGCTTCCCCTCGCCACAGACTGGGGGAGCGTTAAAAATACGTCAGAACTGTGGCCTAGAAACATCTTGTGTGTCCAGGGACAAGAAACCAGCAGTGATGGCTTTAATCCCCCCTTCGGGGCATCCTTTTGCCTGCAGCAAAGTAGGGGAGGAGATGGGGTCCCCACGCACCCCACGGGGCTCCCTCTGCTCCGGCTGCAGATGCCGGCTCCACCGGCCCGGCATATGCCCCCCGCAGCCAGCTTGGCTTTACCGGCTGTGCACAGCCGTGCACCCGCTGCCAGAGCAGCTCCTGGGCTGACACAGCCGAGAGGAGAAGTGATAAAATCCACAGGCTTTGAGCGCAAGCTTGCCGAGGCTGGGGCTGTCTTTTTCTGCATTTACTTGGAGCTGAGCACAGCGGGTTCCTGGATTGTGACGATGTGTTAGAGTAATTTGAATAATAAATACCATGAAGAAAGCGCATTATTATGAAATATGGGGTTTTCCAATCAATAAATCATGGCCATTATTTGCATGTATAATGTCAAGAGTGCTTCTGGGTCAGTTGTTGCTGCCTGGAGTGTCTGACACGAAGATTTGCAATAAACCAAGATCCTCTTCCTTTAGCTCGCCTCTGACTCCAGGGCTGCATTTTAGGATTTTTAGGATTAGGATTTTTAGGAGGGTGGCGCCCCTGGGGCAGACCCCATTTCTGCAAGCCTTTCCTCGCGTGGCAAGCCACGCCACGTTTTGCCACGTGGACCCGCTGGGCGCTGGTGCAGAGGTGCCGTCCCCCAGCGGCCCGGCCCAAGCCCTGGCCGCGGGGTGCACGCTTGGTCTAACGAGGGGAAACCGGGGGGGACGGCTGCGTTCCCTAACGCTTGGAGCGGCCGTTCGCGCCAGGCGCCAGGGTTTAATCACCACCTGCGCGGTGGCGCGTCGCCAGCGCCGCACACGGAAGGAGCGCCGCGTCCACCCCGACGCCTGTTTGGGGAGTTAGTCACGGCGGCCCACAGTTGCTAGACTGGGTAAACAAGGGCAAACAAGGGCGCTGGCCTTCCAGGCAGGCACGGTGAGCCCATGAGGCAATCCATAGCCAGCTTCCCAAGAGCTCTGTCAAACCGATTTCTTCGAAAAAAACAGCTGAAGAGAAGGATAAAAAGACGAGGCACTGCTATTATTGCAGTAAGAGGCTGGCTCATGCTGGGCTCGGCTGCTAAATATATTCTGTGTTTACTGTACGCAGGAACAGTAGGAAGCCTTCTGAAACGGCACCGGGGTTGCTCGGATTTTTTCGGCAATCAATCATGCCTGGCTTGAGCCATTTTTATCCTGACACGAATGGAAAGTATTCTCCTGGTTTAATTTCCCCTGATCAAAGACATTTCCTCAACAGAGAGGAGCCCCGCCGCCCTTGGGGAGGGGGGGGAGAAGTCCCCGAGGGAACCGTTTCGCTGAGGAGACGCAGGGCAGATGCAGTGGGATGCCCCGCGAGCAGACAGGGCGAGTCAGGACACCATCCCTGCGAGGCCAGGAGGGACGAGCAAGGCGGTTCATCTTTTTTTTCTTCCCAATTAATTTGCTGAACAAGAGACTCGGAGTTCACCCGCGTGCTGACCGTACACACCGCCCGAGGATATCGCGAGGCCGCTGCTGCCGCGCGCAGCACTTTGCTCACGGGGATGAGAGCCCGGGGCCGGACGGCGGCGCGCGGGGCGGTGGTGCGTGCGAGGGCAGGGGCACGGGCGTCCCCCCCGGGCACCCTTCCTCGGGGCAGCTCCCTGTCCTGATCCCCACACGCGGCTGCCCCGAGGTTTGCGGGTGCAGCCCTGCCTGCCGGGGGGCAAGCGCCATCCCCGCTGCTGCTGCACGGGCACCCTCTCTTCCCCAGCCGCTGCCGTGACGAGAGAGGCCTGTGGAGGGGGCAGGGTTTTGGGGTCAGATATCTGCTGGATTTTGTTTACGTCCTCCGTAAGATTTCCCTAAACAGCTTTGGAAAATACTCCTTTCGCGAACCTTGTCGTGGCTGGAACTGACTCAGCTTTCTGCACGGAGAGGGTTCTGGAGACGAGCTCACTGGCCTCGTTAACTTGACGTCACATGGAACGCTGTTTACTGGTAGACAACGTAGAATTGTTAAGGTTGGAAAAGACCTCTGAGATCATCTAGTGCAACCATCTACCCAAAAAAAAAAACCCCACCCCCAAAAAACCCCCCAACACCACCATGCCTACTAAACCATGTCCTGAAGTGCCACATCCACACGGTTTTTGAACCCCTCCAGGGATGGGGACTCCACCACCTCCCTGGGCAGCCTGTGCCAACGCCTCACCACTCTTTCAGGAAAGACATTTTCCCCAATATCCAACCTAACCCTCCCCTGGCGCAACTTGAGGCCATTACCCCTCATCCTATCACTAGTTCCTTGGGCGAAGAGACCAATGTATTTTATTTTCGTTTGCGCTTCACGTCAGAGCGGGGCGCGTGGAGCTCCCGACGCATCCCCACCGAGCCCGCAGCATCCCCGGCTCCCCCAGCCCCTCCTGCACGAACCTGCCTACAGCAGGGCCGCTCGCAGGGTCAGGGCGCACCCTTCAAACAGCGACTTGGTGATTCAAGGGGCAGCAGCGACCAGCGCCCCCCCCGCAGGATAATACCCAAACCTCGAAACCTGGAATTTCCCTTTCCCCCTTCCAGCCTTCACCTGCGCTGCTCCTGAAATCGCAGGGCACTGCTCAGCTTGTCCTCCCTGATGCTTTCACGGGGCAAAAGCAAGCAGCTCGGAGCAATCCAGGCACTCAAGTGCATTCAGATCACCAGTGGACAACCCACGCGAGAGCTGTTTTACCCGGCGTTCCTCGTCTAAATGGCGCTTTCGTGTATTACGGAAAAAGCGCGCAGCTCCACGCTGACGTTTCAGCACTTTAATTACACACTGCAGCTGTCGACCGCTGTGGTGGGGTCCGTGGAAGGTCGTGCCCCGCACGGCTCCAACGCCAGGCTGGGCAGGACGTCAGCAAGATTGAAAAATGTCTTTTCTGACCCATTTGTCTTTTAGCGTTCCTTACGTAAGAGAGAAAAGAGGGAAAGGGGACACAGCTGGAAGCGGCCTCGGGGCTGTCTCATCCACTTCTAAAACACTTTGCGTGCTGACCAGCCTGCTCGCTGCGCTGATCGGGCCCACGTCAAGGCCACGAGGCAGTGACTCCGAACGCAGAGAAGTTCATAGCCTCCGAGTGAGCCCAGCGCTGCTGCGTGAACAGCCCCAGCCCTCCCGCCCCGGTAAGGAACCGGTTGCCACGCTTGCCTGCGCGATTTGGACCAGGCTTTGCAGCTCCGTGACCTGCAGTGAGGACTCTGCAGTGCACGTACAACGATTTCACCTATGAAATACAGAGTGTAACCTACATGAAGATTTGTAGCTAAGTGGTCAGGCTTATAAGACCTAATATGCAGCACGTGAAATAAACTTGCAGTTCTAAAACTGTTCTTTTTTTGTTTGTACTGCCTGCATAAATAAACCCGATACAGGCAGTACAAAACACCCATAAACCAGCGCTGACACTTGACAAGGATTCAAGGGCAGATCTCGAGAACAAAGGCAAGGCTCCCTTGTAAACAAGGCATCAGTCACTTAGATTATAACAATTAGGCAACGTGATTTTGGGGAAATATCTAGAAGTCATCACTGCAAGAGCTAAACAAGACAGAGCGGAGACTGTCAGTGGGCTGCTGCTTGGAAAGCCTCGGAGGGCTTTCCCACGCTGCGGCCGTACGGAGCGCGTCCATGCCCCACTGCGCTCTTGATGATTCAGGGATCGCAGGAGTCTCCCCGGCCCCGGCTCTGCCTGGCACAGACCTCAGCTGGGGCAGGCGACTTGGGCCGACCTGGCGCCTGAAACTGCCAGCCTCTCCTCTGCCTTGGAGATAGGCTTTACAGCCCTGCTATTGCTTTTCGGAGTGGGAGATGACGTGCGCTGCCAATTGCAATTTGCTGGGGAAAACAACCGCTGGCAGAGGTTCAGTAACCTGCCGTAACCCCAGAAACAGCCACGACGGTCCTGGGAACCGCCTGAACCCGGTTCTGACGGCTGTGCGGGTCTCAAACCCGTGCAACGCCTGTGCAACCCCGTGCGACACCTGCGCAGCACATCTCCCGTCCCCCCCGAAGCCTCAGGGGCAGAGCCAGCCCCAGGTGTGCCCTGGGGGGAGCTGCAGCAGGGCCTCAGCAGGCAAAAAAACCAAAAATAATGCTAAGAACCCCTATGCAGCCACCAGCCCCCGCGATTCGGCTGGCCGCTGCCGTTGCTGCCGCAGGTGGGGTGAAGGCAGGGCTCTGCAGAGGAATGGGGCTGCAGCGCTGCCCCGGTGACGGCAGCGGCGATGGGAGGGGGATTGCAGAAATTGCTTTTCTAGCAGCTACAAAGCGAAAGCTGTCAGGCCACGAGAGAGGGTGACGGGAGGCAAACACCATCTGTTTTCTCTGAGGAACTCTTTTGTTCCTGGAGGAATGAACTACAAGGCTGGTAACGGCACAATTTCGAGCTAATCTCCCACACAATGTAGGCATGGGTTGATTTCCTGATAAATCTCCGTAAGTGCAGGCTGGATGATTCCCTCCGCTCTGATTATCGGTTTCTTCCCTCAGTGTTACTCGGGTACACATCCCCAAGCCTTGACTGCATGCTGCTGCCAGATACACCCGGCTCTTCCCCAAAACACAGCCAGGACAGGAGCTACCGCTGCCATGTGCCTGTTTTGCTCTGCCAGAAGATTAAGGAACTGAAAACTAAATTTGCAGGTTTTCTTCTAGCAAAGCCTGTCCCTCTGAACCAGGACCCGGCTCACAAAGTGGGTGCTGCTTTCCTCACCAGGGGAAATGCTCTTTCATTCGCTTCTGGGTGGATTGCAACCCGGTGCTGCATTTTGCAAATCAGAACTGAACACTGTCTCAAAAGTGGGGAGGGGTCAGTCACTGCCCATGCCCCAGAGCCTTACTGCTACTCAGCCATTCACTCGAAGCAGGCGAATAAGCAGCGGATGCAGATCAAAACCAGGCCTCAGGCTGAGCACACTGGAGTGAAGGTGCCTTGCCATTTTGACTCTCTCTCTTGCATCCCCGGCACAGCCCCTCTGCTGGTTTCCCAGCCACGCTGGACCACTGGCAGAGTCGCAGCGTTGCACAGAGGTCACCCAGGCTTCCCCCTGCGTCACGGTCCCAGGCAGACCACCAGCCCTAAGCCTCTGGTGAACCACTGCCAAGCCCAGAACCTCCTCTGCACCGTCACAGCCCTTACCCGGTACCACAGATCAGCAGCTTAAAGCCCCCCTAGACCCCTACGTCGCATCGTGGCTGCACGTTGCCACGGTTCTGCCTCCATCCTGATCGCTTTAGGAGCCCCGTGGGAGGCTTCGCCATGCCCTTTTGCACATCTGGGTCCCGATCCATTGCACATCTGGGTCCCGATCCGGTGCTGACCCTCATACACAGCCCTGGGGGCCGCAGCCACCGCGGCTCTGGGAGCGACGGGGGGCACCGCAGGCCCCCAGAAGCTGGAGCAGTACAAAGGCACGCATCCTGTCTGCCACCCCTTTTGCAGCAGAGGAAGCAGCTGGGCAGAAATTAGAGCCCTGACGGGGGGCACTCGAGTGCTGGTACGTGTGTCTGGTACTGTCGCCCGTGGGCTGGGCTGCGACAATGACCCGAGCCAGCCCTGCATCCCAGCCCCAAGGCAGGATTTCCCGTGAGCCCGTCCCCTCGGCACCAGACAATGAGCTGTCTGACAACTGGAGACAGCTCTGCCTTCACCCTTCTCTAGCGAGGGGTACTCGGGGACCTTCAGGAAGATCAAACAGGAAATTCAGCAGAGAAAGAAAAAGGTTGTTCGTGCTTGAAAGCCTAAACTTTCCTTGCCGTGCTTGGTCTTCCTGACCCGGGAGGAAGATGCTGAAGTCAGGATATTAAAACACTTTCCTTGGCTCCCGTGGAAATAGCAGGACACGGTGAGCTGGTCTGCAAACACGATGGGTAGGTGCCATTTCAGGGTGCTGGTCCTGCCAGCACGCAGCCCCCGTCTGATGGAGCAGCCCGGCTGCGGGGTCACCCCAGCCCCTCCGGCGCCCGGCTGGCCCCCCAGCAAACCCCCTCACTTCTCCTCTGCCCGCGGGCTCCGCGTGCATCGTTTGCCTGCTGCTGCCTGCATCCCCGCTAGACACGGCTTTTTGGTTTTTAACGAGACTTTCAGCTGTACCACATACTCTGGCTGGCACTCTGCCACCAGCCTCTCTAGCAATTGCCTCCCACCACAAGTGGGGAGCACCGCAGCTTGAGTTTTCCCTTTGCAAGATGGCTTTGGGAAGCCACAAGCAACAGGAGAAGACACCTGTGGCTTCTGTACCCAGCCAGCCTCCCATCCCCGTCCCCAGCCCCCCCAGCCCCCCGCGACAGCACGCATTTCACGTCAGAGGCCAATCTGTCCTCAGCTCAGCTTTGCTGAATGTAGGGCTTCTTTAAAAGGGTACTGGCTTTTAAAAGTGCCAGAAGTTTCTGTTTCTGTTCTGTTTCTTAACAGGCATGATTTACTTACTGTAGCTGGCTATTCATTACGTCCTCCACTCCATTATTAACTCAGTGATCGTACATTTAGCAGAGAATTTATGAGAAATGAGGAGACGTTCATTATCAGTAACACCACAAACTTTACTCTTATATGGTCTCCCTGCGATGCCCAGCTCCCGCGGCTGAGCAGCGGCACTGACACAGCCAGGCAGCTTCCGCACGTTCCTGCTGCCTGTGCAGGATGGTGCTGCTCTGCAAAGCCCCCTTTTCCTCTGCCCAAAGGGCGCAGTCCCCCTCGCCCAAGCCCGTCCCACCTGCACCCTCGGTGTCACCGACCGGGCACGGAGCTGCCCGCAGGGACACCGCGGCCAGAAAGCCCCGGCAGGATCCACGAGGGGCAAGGCCACGTTCTCCCTTTGCACCCCTGCCACTTTTTACCGACTCCTCTTACTGCATCGACACCGCGAAAATGTGTTATTTTCTTAACTTGTCACCAGCCTGTGGTGCCCTTAAAATGGTGAACTTCACCCCAGCAGCAGGAGCAGTTTGGCTCTCGGCGGCTGTTCCCGGTTTTCCCATTCAGCAGAATGGATGCGCAGGTTGCTGGTGAAGGAGACGAGGCACGGGGCGGAGGGAGCCCTACGGGGCGATGCCGAGAGCTGCCGGCTGCAGCTGAGTGACAGATGTTAATAAAAAATACTCTTGCTTGCCTCGGCTGTGGGAGGCTGGAGCGCAGAATTAATGCTGTGCAGGCTATGCCTGACACAACAACGCCTGTCTTAGCAGCCCAGAAGCCAGAATCTAATTTATTTTTCATAGGTGGGATAAAGAAAAGAATTAAATAGACACGGTGCAAATTTTTTTCCCTATTAAAAACTTTCCCGATGGAATTTAACCAGCTTAATCGTGTCTCCCGCTGTTTGAAAACCAATAGTTTTTTCTTCTGTTTTTTAGGCAGGCAGCTGTGTGATCAGGATAGTCTGAGAAATGTCTTCACTTGCCAGCAACTGACCTGCAGTAGAACTGCCATGAAAATACATCCCACCGCACTGCACATCGGAACTGGGGACCACAGGCCAAATCACAGGGAACACACATGGTCAAGTTGAGTTCTCGGGCTTTGGAAGCAAAGGGCATGGCGTGCTGCCATGAGATCCGTGAGGACAAGGGTTCCCAGATGCTCTACTGAAGAAACAACGACGACAGAAAAACCCAACCAACAACCAACCAAAGAGAAAAACCCAGGTGGAGCCTGTGCTGTACAGAAAGAGGCACACGAGCCACAGCTGGATGAAGGAGGTTGGAGAGCTGGGGCAGGCGCTGCCATTTGCACAAGTTGGATGTCTGACAAATTCCCAGGAATTTGGATTCCATGAGGAACGTGATGAACCGGTTCCTCTTTGTCCTTACAGCCATCCCACAGCTGTGCCTGCTGCAGAGCACTCCATCTCAGGTACGCTTCCCAGCAGAGAGCAAACACAAAGAACGGCAGTTTTGGCTCCTGAGAAGGGCAGGGACTCTCCAACCTCCACGGCCCGTGGAAGCAGTGAAGACTGTGAGCGAGCCAGAGGTCGAACACACGTAGTGAGGGAAAGGGTGGGAAGAGAAGAGATGGTCTGAGGCTCCAGGGCATTTCAGCTTCTTAACTGTTCTATAAGCTAGAGACAAAGCATATACATATATATATATATATACACTTAAGGCAGTAATTTCTCTTTCCTCTCCTGTCCCAAAGCCTTCGAGGTGCCCTTCCAAAGGCTGAGTTTGTGAATATTTCACACGTGGCTGGGTAGGTCTCTGCAGCACCAATGCTCTCCTAGGGGACTGCTGCATCTTCCAGTGCCAACGGGGTTTTACAAGCCGTGCAGGCTTAGGCAGGCTAGTGGAAGGAAAGCTATGCAAAACATGCCCTAGCAAAATGCAAAGGCATCCCAGATTGCCTTCTTTGGAGTGATTTTGGATGGTTACATAAATGCAGACTAAGTTCTCTGCAAGAGTTTGCAGGAAAGGCACTGGCTGCTCCAGCTACCCCTGCTGCCGCAGGCAGCCCTGGCCTCTCCACCTCCTGCTGTTGGGGCTGCCGGCTTCTTGCAGGGGTTGGGGGCTTTCCCTTTTTCCCTGTTTTACCTGCCCCTCTCCTGCAATGGTGCAGCCAGGGCAAGCGGGATCCTCCAGCAATTCACCGCTCTGAGCTGGAGATGCCTCCAGGTCTACACAAACACGCGTTGCATTGCCAGCGGAGCGCAGGCCTGGCCACTGAATCGCCACCCTTCCCAAATCTTTCCCTCCGGCAGCTGCTTGCTCTGATGGCGAGACCCGGAGGCTTGGTTTAGCCTACAATAAATCATAAGCACTTCAGCTTCAAAACCTTCATGGCCATGACCTGGGTTGAGATGCTTGTGGGGCGAGCTGCGCTGCCAGATGCGGCAGAAGGGCCCCATGCACCCTAAAGCTCGGCACAATCCTGCCCGTCCCCCCACCAGAAGAGCCCCCGCAGCTGTGGCGCTCCGAACCCATCACGTCGTGAGAAGCAGAGCGCAATTAGGGATGCGGCTGAGCTGCTCTGCAGAGACGATGGGGACAGGAATTAATCCTCCCATTAATGTGTGAAACAGAGCGCTTGCGTTTCACGAAGCCACTATACAATAATAGCAGGAGAGCTATGGTAGAAATCGCATCTTGTCTGAAGTTTTGCTCCAGTCCAACACATGGGTAATTCCTCCTAGGCATTACTGGGAAAGCAGTATAAAAAGACCAATACAAAGAAAAATTACTGGAAAAACCAGATGAAGCATGCTTCATCTCTCAGTCAGAGTTGAACACGACTGAATTTATACAAAGTGGGCAGAGAAGCCTGGAGGGGCAAAGACATTTGTTACTGCTCAGCGCAAGATGAGCTCACAAGAAAACGCATGCTTCATCCTGGCAGCTTTCTGATGTCTTACTCCTAAAGCATCAGCTTGGTTCTCGGTTTCCATGGCCCGGTTTTCTGAGCTTGCACCTTCCGCAAATATTGCTAATTTATTCTCTCAGCCATACTGCTAGTACCTGCAGAATGATTCCATGTGCAATAAGAGCGGTGAAAACCAGGCATATGTTAACATGCCTCAGCTCTTGTTTTCGACGAGGGGAAACCGCGCTTTGCAAAAGAAGGGCTCGTTTTCTACAGCCACAAAATCAGGGCCGATCTCCTGGCACTATTTTTTGCCCAAAGTACTCTGAAACTGTACTATCTGTCCAGTGAAGCAAAGTACATTTAACATTTCGGTCAGGCATTTTTTTTACAGGCAGGTTTCGCCCCCTAGGAGAGCACTTTCCATCCCAGCAGGACGGGACCAGAGATGAGCGTGGTCCCTGGTCCTACTGCTCGCCCCTCCTATTTCATGTTAACGGGAGTCTATACAACAGGAGCCTTTTTCACAGGCAGAGACCCAGGAGCCAGCCACATCAAAAAGATCCTACATTCAGGGTGGATTTACCAGCCCCGCAAATGTTGAGCAAACAGCGGCTGATGTGCCATTCTCACCAATTCGGCAAGACTACAGCAAAGTGAGAGGCTTTTAAGTCTTTCTGGCAGAAGGAGAATCACAAGGCTTTGCAGAGCAGTTGTTTATACACTAAAGCACGTAACAGCTAGCACATACTAAAGAAAATCAGACAAACTTCTAAAAAGTAACCCGCCCGATGACAGCAATGCAGAACGGGCGGAAAAAAATGGCAGGCATGTGCAGGGAGAGCTCGTGCCAGTAAAAACGGTGCGGAGCAAAGTCCTGGCAGCTGCGGGGAAAACCGGTCCTCCGGTGGGATGCGGGCGAATGCAGGGCACCGGGCTGTGCCAGGGCATGCCCAGCACTTATGGATGAGCACTTAAAGTCTGAGCCCTTGCTAAGCCTCGCTGTTGCGAGCTAGGAGGGAGGCTCTAGAGACATCATCAGCCACGGATCATGGATCGCTCTGCATTCCCTGAAGGCTGAGCTTGCTGCACCCGTCCGGTGCACTTCTGTGCGTTTTAACAGATGGCGATCATTTAAATCCCGGATAGGAAAGTGGACAAACACTGAAATGCAGCCCACTCCCTCTCCTAAGGATAAAAGCCTGGCAAGCCCCGGCCAGCTGGAAGCCCACGAGAGCCTGGATGGAGCTGGGACCGCCAGTCGTTCCGGGGGCCAGGTGGCAGCCTGCCCCGCTCTGCTCATTGCCTGGGGAGCAACAGCTCAAGATTAATCCTGTTCTCTGCTCTGTGCCGGCACAAACGCCTGGCACATGGACTTCAGGTGCTCTTACCTCTCCGGTGGCTCCCGCTGGCCACAGGAGAGGGGATTGGCAGGGGCTGTGCTCAGACACATCCCCGCGCTTCGTCTGAAGGAAGAGAAGTTTTAAAGGCAACGTGGGATGACAGGCAACTGGGCAACGTTACTCTGGATCTGCTCACCACTGCAGTCATGGACCACCTCCGCAGCTCTCTGGTAAATAAGGGAAACCCCTGTGGCTGTTGGTCAAATTGGCATGGAGACGGAGGCTGTTTCTGGACTTCTTCAGCAAGGATGAGTAACAGGGGTCGTCAACACAACCAGTAAACAAGCAGCTAACTTTCCAAACAGTGCCTCTGCAGCATCCGGCCGCTTTGCTTTTGAGGCATTAACCGAAACACACTTATCTCTGGCTTCCTCATCTCAAGTGACATTTGAACCAACTGCTGTGCTGGGCCAGATTTAGTTGCACTCAGTAATCCCAGATTTCTGAGCCCAGCAGGGTGCTCCATCAGAGCATGGCCCGAGCTGTCCGAGCTGTGGTCAGAGCCGTGCGCTCGCAGGTAGCCATGCCCTGTCCATGTCCTCAGCGAGAGGGAGTCACAGAATCATAGAATACCTTGAGTTGGCAGGGACCCATGAGGACCATCGAGTCCAACTCCCTGCTTCTCACAAGACTAGCTAAAACTAAACCATATGGTTTAGAGTAAGAGTGAGTCCTCCCAGCCCAAGGGCTTGGCGCGAGATGAGGGTAGGGTGGAGAGCACAAACTCTTTTGGAGCAGAGGAACTGCACTGGGGAGCTGGAAATTAAGGAACAAAGATGCTCGAGGCAGGAGCAGGACAACAAACTGCTCGGTGCTGTTGCTGCAGCACAGCGTGCACAGTGGGGCAGAGAGATTTTTACCTGCTGCCCCAGTGAGAGGATTGCCACGTGCCAGCTGGGCAGCTCTGGGGTGTAACATCCCAGAGGAGGCACCTCGGAGGACATTAGGGATCAGCTGCCTCTGGTCAGCTACTTGCCAGTTAGAAAATACAGCTTTGCCAGCGCTGAACATGAGCTGTATCACCTGGGAAGCAGCAGAACGCATCCCATGCCCAGACCTGAGCAGGTTCTGCTGCGTTGCTGTACTTCTGTCTGACCAAGAGATAGACAAGCGTAGGTCTGCATGCACAGGCTTGCAGCTAACACCTCTTGCTAGTATTGCAACAGTTCCCACCTGGACTTTTAACTGTTTATTATATTATAGATTATATATTCTGAATACAGAGCTTTTCTGCCGGCAACAAAAGGCCAGGAGGAGCGTTTGAGCCGTACTTGCTCAAAGTCCCATCGCGATACCCGAAGTTGTGTGAAGCCTGTTCGGCAGCGGGTCCAAGAAAGACCATCCCCATCGCAGAAACGCAGAAAACTTTTCGTCTCCGCTGCACGGCAGCGGAAAGTTGGCAGCTTAACTGTTAAACGCGCCTCTGACTATTCAGCGTTGACATCAGCCGTGATCTCATCACTGTAACTTGAGCTCTCCGGCTTTTTCTCCAGACTGCCTTTAAATACCAGTTCTGGGAGCCAGCACAGCACCGATCCCTCTGACTGGATCCGAGGGCAAAGCCGGCAGCACCCCACATAGATGAAAGCAAAGAGAAGCTACAAAACTCCAGCCATGTCCACATCCCTGCGAGTGAGCCCCTCGGTCCACGGCTACCGCTTTGACACAGCCCTGCGCAAGAAAGCCGTGGCCAACATCTTCGAAAGCATCAACGAAGAGTCCCTACAGAAGCTCTTCAAAAACTCCGGGGACAAGAAGGCAGAGGAAAGAGCCAAGATAATCCTCGCCACCGACCAGGACTTGGAGGAAAAAACGAGAGCGTTAATGGCGCTAAAGCAGAGGCGAAAAGACAAGCTGCTCCAGTTCCTGACATTTCGGAAATACTCCATTAAAGTTCACTGAACCGGCAAAGGGGAGCAGAAATGGAGGAGAACATTTCGGGATGGGACTGTTTGTGACCTCCTACCGCAGACGGCACGCTCCGCTGCCCCTCGAGCTGCCGGCGGGACGGGGGACCTGACAGACCGCCCGCCGGGCTTCAGCCCCACGCAGCACGCAGCAAACCGCAGCGCCGAGGGCGGCGTGGGCGCAGACGGCGGCATCGGCGCGGACAGCCAGAGCCTCCCAGAAGGAGGGCAGCTCCCGGTCGGAGGCAGCCAGGCTCCTCGGGGTGGCCGTGGGAGCCAGCCATGGGGGGACCCCGCGCCGGGGCACGACTCGAGACCTTCTGACGGACACGGTGTTTCCTGACTTCCCCTGCATGCTTTGCCTCTGCGAACTTCTTTCCTTAAAGTCTGAGCCCTTGCTAAGCCTCGCTGTTGCGAGCTAGGAGGGAGGCTCTAGAGACTGATCAGCCACGGACCATGGGTCGCTCTGCATCTGTTAAAACGCACAGAAGTGCACCGGACGGGTGCAGCAAGTTCAGCCTTCAGGGAATGCATTGGCTTTAGAGACGCGCTGTGCAACTGTACCTTTTCTTTCTCAAGCTGTACGTGTGCAGTATAAATTGTTTGCACAGAGGCAATAATAATGACATACTTCCCTGAATTTACTGTGAAGCTCCTTAATATTTTGTTCACTTCCCATTAACACTAAAAATCTAAATATCATAACTACAGTTCTGATTTGTATAGATTACTATAGCTATTAGACAAGTCCTTCATGGTAATATTTTATGACAAGGTTATTGTGATATCGACTATAATTTATTGCATACGGCGATCTGAAATTTAATAAATTATGAAGTAAACATAGTTTCTCTTGTCTGAAATGCTCGATCCTCCTGGAGGAGTGGGGTTATACCTTTTTGGTCATTTCATATAGCTTCTGTTTTAAGAGCAGACTCCCTGCACGTCTCCTTAATTCCCCAGTGTCGATTTGGCAGCCTGTTCTTCGCGTCTGCCGCAGCCCCTGGCTCCCCTGCAGTCCTGCCAGCCAGGCCAGCAGCACCAGAGTTTGACCCACGGTTGCTGCGGCGACTCTGGCATCCCTAGAAAGACCGCACCAAATTGAACTGTAAATCAGACTCAGCCATTAGCTTCCTCTATAAAATAAAGGAGAATTACATCTTTTGCAATAGCATAACAGAAAAATCAGTTCAGAAAATGACCCGTTCCGAGCCACAGCAAGCAGCACGGTTCCTCGGGCTCTTTGCGTTCCTGCAAAGCAGACTGAGAACTCAGACTTGGCTCCCCATCATCCAAAGAAACAGAAGTGAGTTATGAAGCTTTGGCAGCGGAACTAGACTCAGTTTTTCTGCAGGTTATGCCATACCATCATGATAGAGTACGTTGAAAATACTTCAAAACACTTAAAAATAGCCAAGACTAGTTATTTATAACTATGTCCTCTAATAACCTGCTGGTTTAGAAAAAAACATTCCCATGACTCTGCTTAGAGCAACAAAGATAAAACAATTCAGAAGAATGATAGACCAGCTACAGGGGTTTTTTGCCTACAGTAAAAACTCCAAATGGCCTATAATTCAGGGAGACTAGAAGTAATCCTGTAAATTACTTAATAGAATGGATAATTGTAATTATTTATAGCACGATGAAGCTTATTGAGGCATTGCCCGAGAACATCACGCTTGGGAACGCAATGCATGGTGTGCGGATCAGTGCCGGCTCCCCTGAGCATCCCTGGGGCTGCACGGCACAGCACCGGCCTCCCAAAAGCAGGAGGTGGGAGAAGTGTCTGCAGCCTTCACCGCAGCAAGGTGAAGGGCAACAGGCTGGGCCGGCGGCAGGAGAGCACCCCCGGGCACGGCTGCCCTGTGCTCCCATCGCTCCCGCGCTCAGCGTCGGCTACAGGGACCTCGCTGGGGCAGGGGAGAGGTGATGGATGGTGGTCCCTCCTCCCAGCAAGACTAGAGGGAGCTGGGGTCACGCCTGGTTCAGGATGGACCTTTTCGCAAGGACCTCTGAAGGCTTCTCAGAACTGCCCTCACTCGAAAAAAAACCTCTGCCTCGGTGCAGGGTTTGCTCCAGAAGCCAGTTTTCTGGCATCCGACCTGCTCCAACGCAGCTCAGCTGTTTCACCAGCCCGTGACACATCCCCACAAAACCACCCGTGGTGACACAAACTGCTGCCAACAGCTGTTTCCAAAAAAGGCCAAACGGGGCCTTCGAGCGGCCGCCCGCGGCCCAGGACACAGCCGCACCGCCCCTCCGCTGCCTCCACCCAGCCGCTCCAGGCAGTTGGGATGCAGCTTCTTTCCTCCCGCCCCGGTAAGTTTTCCCATCAGAGCCATTTCTTGCGTTACAAACAGTCAGGATAGACACCAGCGGGGCGATGCAGCCACCAAAGCCATCTCCCTCCAGGGCGTGTTGTATGATGGGACCCCAACAACCCTGCTGCAAGAGGATGCGCTCAGAACCCCGCCGCAGGAACCGAAAGCTTCGTCCTCTCCTGCTGCTTTCCAGGTCCCACGTTCCCTGACTGTGCTGCTGGGACGCTGCTCGCCCCCCTCTCCCCTGCCCCAGACCATCGAGCTTTCCACAAGGCACCTCCTGTGCCAGGGCCAGCTGAGGGTTTGCCACAGCCTGGCCACCCTCTCGGCCCCCGGTACCAAACCACGCACCCAGCTCCGAACGGGCCAAGGCATGCTGAGGGAAGGACTGATGCTTTGGCAGCCCATGGGGTTTGGGGAGAGGGAGCCGACAGCAGGACACACACAAGGGTGCCGGCGCTGCGAGACAGGGGCAGCCTGCTGCGGTGGCCGCCGAGGCAGCTGGGCTCTCCTGCCGTTCACCATGCTCCACCAGGACCCATGGCCCCTCGCACCGATAACCACAATTAAAGCACGCATCCCGCACCTGCCGACCACGAGGCACAGGTCTGCAAGGGGGTGACAGTCCTGCTCAGGGCTACAGCCGCCCATTTGCCCCGGGCAGAGACATCCCCATGCCTGGCCTGCAGCATGCGCCCGTAGCGGGACAGCAGCACCCTGACTCACGCTACGGTCCCGCCGATTGCCTGTATCCGCACCTAGCCCAGTGCCGCCAACGATCGGGGGAGCCCGACGCATCATCTGCTGCTTTCTTTCCTTGTAGAAAGCAAATGTGAAGGAAGCCACGATTGCAGCAGACTGAAAGCAGCGCCAGCTGAAGCGGTTGCTGCTGGCACGTCCTACGGTGTCCCAGACATTCCTGCTCACAAAGATTTGCATAACATGATTGACAAGATCCTGTGACTTAGGGTCCTTATAGTCCCTCTTGTCTCGTTACATTTAAGTTATTGGCCCAAGTGGCATCCCTGGTAAATAAAGGCCGCTTACAAAAATGTTATGTGTTTACTGGATTTTTACAGTGGAAAAAGGCAATTTTACACGGTTGCAGCCTGTATGCCGTTTTGGCAGGTTTGTGCTTCGTGAACAGCAGCGCGTCTCGCAGCGGGCTCAGGATAAATTGCAATTCATTGCTATGAAACATTCGTCAACAAGAGTTTGAGGTACAAACGTCCAACCATTGCAGGCTCCTCACGCTCGTGGTGCTGCTTTCCCTGCAACCAAGGCTGCACAACGGGTGGCTCAGAGCACCCGGAGCCGGACCCGGGCGATCCGGCGCTCGCAGCAACCCCTGTGCTCGCAGGGGTACAGCTGAGCAAAGCACTGCGGGTACCAGCGCCCGCCCCGAGCTTCGCTCCGCAATCCTGCCAGGGTCTGTGCAGAAGAGGCGCAGGAGGGCAGGTCACCCACATTGTGCCGGGCCTTTCCTGAGCGCTCGGTGCCGCAGACTCGGTGTCTGTCGGCGCGCGTGTGCTGCATTCATGAGACGGCCCGGCAGCGCTCCTGCCAGACGCAGAGCCCATTGTCAGCCTCCCCATGCAACAAACAGAGGAAAAGGCTGTTCAAGGTATTTCCTCCCTCCAGGAGCCGGGCGTTTCCATTAATTCTTCTCCATGAGTCAAACTGGCTGTACTGGGTGTCCCTCTGTCCCGGCATCCTGAGGAACATGCGTCCGAATAGCTAATTTTATCTAGCTTCTCTAATGCGCCGCCACAGACAGGAGTACAGCGGAGCTGTGCACCCCCAGCTCGAGCGGCCGTGCCCAGGAGCGTGCCGGTGGGCTCCCCACTGCAGGCAGCTGGGGAGAAGCCATGGAAGGCTGGGACAGAAAGCAAGCAGAAGCCTTTTTCACACAAGCTCTGGTTTGACAGACTGGGGAAGGTGGGGAGCAGCTCACAGGGTGCCAGAAAGAAACAGCCTGGAGCAAAGAGGGGCTGAGTCACAGCACAGAGCGCAGAGCTCCCAAGATCTATGCCCCCATCAAACAGCCATCCCCATCTCTCCAAAAAACTACTCTTGCAACCATCCTGCTGATGGGAAGATGGGGTTGGAACAAGTCAACGGTGCAGCTCAGCCCGACCACCGTGTTCAGAAGGAGGTGGAGATGTTCCCCAGGGTCTGAACACCCAGTACTGTGACCTTCTAATTTCTGGTGAAATCAAATATACACAACATGAGCAGAGTCCACAGCGGAGCCGGGCCAAACCTCACACGGCACTGTTTGTGTGCGGGTGGACAGGGTGCTCCAATCTTCAGCAACACCTCCCGGGCAGGTTCCCCTTCCATGCCATTGAGCAATGGGGCAAGTTAAAAATTGACTGTTCAGCTGAACTGCCCATCTGTTTCGCCCGGAGGTACAGACTCTCCTTTGCAAACAGTCGGTTCAGCACCCTGGGTGCACCCGGGGAAGCCGGTACTCACGGGCAAGCACCGGAGCACGAGGTGTTCGCTCGCCCAGGGCAAGGCAAAAGCCACCCCTTCCTCTGCCTGCCCACCCGTCCCCGGGCAGCACAAGGGGAGAAATTGGAGGCTGGCAGAGGTTCTGCCCGGGAGCCACAGGCTGTGAGCAGGAAGAAAAAAGACTTTTCTGCTTGCGTGACTAAACTTCAGCAGGAACGACGCCTAGCTAGTGCCAGACCCAGCCGGCTTCGGTGCAGTACCAGGGCACACCACCCACCCACGAAGGGCTCGGGGGAAACGCCCCCCTCCCACAGGAACCTGGAAAGGCACAGGGATAGACAGCGGCTGGGATGGAGGTGGCTGAGCCTCGCAAGCGGGCAGAGGGACCCGTCCGGTCTCCCCCAGAAAGGAGGAGGGCGAGTGCCACGGTGCCCGGGCGGGCAAAGCCGGCTCAGCATCAGGGGGTACAGCGTAGGGCTGCTCGCAGAAAAGGGCACAGACGAAGCGTATTTCACCTGTGGCGGCAAGAGGAAAACCTCCACTATAAAGCTTGTTAAATGTGAGTGAAGAGCTATAAAGCAGCGAGATTTATGGTTAAGTTAGTATGGTTTTCATGGAAAAGAGCTGGTCTGGGGTTTCAAAGCACAAATGCCTCACATGCAGCAAAATGATGCTATGGTGTCAGTCTGAAGTGATAGGCAAGGCTATTTATGAGACGAAAAGCCTCCGAAATACTTTAGCCAACAGGAGATGGCACAGTTGCCATATAACTTTGCTAAAAAATAAAAGTTAGGCTATGACCAGAATCTTAATAGACAGCCCTGAAAAAAAAAAACCAAAAACCAAACCACTTATTTGCCTTGAGCTGTACACCGAGTCGGTGCGTGTGGCATGGCATGACGATGCGCTCTGCTGTGGTAAGCAGTGATAGCATCCCTAGCCAACATTAAGCACTTCAGAAGCCACCGCTTACAAGGGACGTCAAGGTACCGAGACATTTCTAAAGCATCAACACCCAAATGACATCTCTTACAGGATTAGTTACTTCATGAGGGTTATCAGCACCTCTGCTCCGCACAGGGGCTCTCGAGGGCTCTTTGGGAGGACACAGCGGGGTTTGAGGCAGGGAGGGCTGGCGCTGAGGAGGCCCCTGGGCTCCCTCGCACGCTTTTTTACGCCGCACGCCTCCCCAGCAGGCGGTGGGGGGTCTGGGCAGTGAATCAGAGCCGAGGCAGCCAGCCGTCACCTCCCAGACTCCCGGCTCCTCCGGGCACCCACGCACAGGGAGCATCATCAGGGCGAGCAGAGGCTCCGGTAACTGAGCAACAGTTGGGACTCAGCGCTGATTCCGTGGAAAACCCACTTCCTCCAAATGACCGAGCACAAGCTCAGGGCTGGGGCTGCTCACTGACTCATGCTAAAGCGACCGGTTCCCAAAACACCCCGGGTGGAAAAAGAGTGGAGCAGCTCCTCCGTGCTGCCTGCACAACAGGCAGCTGTGTGGGTCCTGCCGAGCCCTGCCTGCTTCCCGCCTCCCTCCCATGGGATGCTGCGCTGCTGGACCAAACCGGGGTCTGCCCCTGGGGCCAGGACCCCATCGCTCCGAGGGAAGGATATTCCCCGTGGTAGCAAGAAGCTATGAATGCTCAGAAGGGGCTGAGAGGATGCAGCAGGGAAGCTTTTCAGGGGGAACGTGGGGCCTGAAAAGCCCCCTAGCCTGCCCACCCCAAGGCAGAGCGCTTTCCAGGAGCTGCCCCGAGGGTGGGGGTTCACAGAGCTTGGGGTGCCTTGGCTGCCCCAGCCCCACAGCGACCCGTCTAATCCTTCTCCCGGTGGTCAGTGCTGTCCCACACGCCTGGGGGAGCAGAGATGCGCCCAGCTCCTGCCCAGGGAGGGGACATCCTGATTGCAGGCACCAGCCACGCTCCGGCTCGGCGTTCCAGCGCCTGCGAGCAGGAGCGGGTCCCAGCACCGCAGCTCACGGGCCGGGACACCGCAGCGCGGGCAGGGCTCCAGCCTCCTGCGGCGCACGGCACCCTCCTGGGAAATCCACCCGACCGGGCAGCTGCACCAGCTTCTCCTGCTCCATTCCTGCCGCTCTCCCACAACATCGGAGAACAAGTCAATCTTTTTAAACGTCCATGCAGAAGAAAAAATGGATTTTTATTGTCTTTGCAAAGTAAAGGCGCTTTTGTGCCTCAAGGAAGGAGGCAAAAACTGGCATACAAACAACTCGCAATACCTTGATGCAACGCAAGGTACTTTCCCCACCTGCTGCTGCTCTGCTTTGACACTGCATAATCAAAAGGAAAGAGAAAATTGCCAAATTACGCTTCCCAGGTTGGATGTATTCGCCAGTTGGTTTTCTATTTAAAATTCACCTGCCATCCTGAATGGTAAAAAAGTTCTAATCCAGACGCATTTTTTCTTCCTCTCCCTCTCTCCGAACTGT